>JASDQU010307982.1:54962-90791 GCA_032191745.1 Picea mariana
ATAATTTATTATTTTAACTTGATCTACTGTTTGGTTATCTTTAAGGTTATAGTTCTTAACCCTCAAGTTTTTCCTTCCATATGCTCTACAATTCATAGCTTTGTGCCCGAAATTAGAGCATGCAAAGAAATAACCAAAGAAAATGTGAGGATACATGTTTTGATAAACCTTCTTCGGTGTTGTCTTATATTCCTTCTTTATGGGTGGAAGTAATCCTCTGAAGTTCTGATCATTGCTTATCTTTTCTTCATCTTTCTTATTGAATGTACTGAGGAGAGCAGTTGCATAATATTTTGAGTTAACTTGGTTTTCTTCTTGAGAATAACCCACTCCATTTTTGTTACTTGAATCCCTTTGTGTGGTAATAATCTTATCTCATATTTTAGAGCTATTTTCATATGTTGTTTGAATAAGTTTTGCACCAAGTTCTTTTCTTAGGTGAACTAATTCTGCCTCCATTATTTCATAGGTTATTTGTTTCTCTTTAAGAGACTTTTCCAGACTTTCTTCCATCCTATTTGCTTCTAGGATTTGGTTTTTTAGGTTGCTCATGAGTTTCTCCATCTCTTTTTCTTTATGTTCATGTTTTTCTTTTTTTTCAACTACAAAACTTTTCAGTTGTCTATATATGTTTTTGTATCTTCTTAATTCATCCAAGGCACTGCAAAGTTCTTCTTCGATATTAACCTCTGCTTCATCTTCTGAATCTTCCTCATGCTCAATTTATTCTATATCATTAGACTCTTCAATACCTAGAAAAAAGACTTCATCATCATCACTGTCACTAGACTCTAATGAACTATTGTTTTCTTCTTTTGAGTAAATTTTTTTTTCCCTTTGTAATACTTTTTCTTATAATGGTGTTTTCCTTTCTTCTTGTATTGTTTATTTGTGTCTTCTTCATCTTCAAGGTCCTTTTTGGGATAGGGACACTTGGCTACAAAGTGGCCAACCTTGCCACAATTAAAACATTTGAAAGGCAGCTTGCCTTTGTACCTCCTCAATCCTTTCTGAAGTTTTTTAATAAAATTGGCTTCTTCTACATCAGATTCTTCATGATGGCTGGGTTGAGGTTTTTTCTTTTGATTTTTTTTTTCTTAAGCACCTTGAAGGATGCCTCTCCTTTTGGGGGGCTCTCATGACCTAATATTAACTCATAGGCTATGAGGATTCCATACAATTCATTCATAGTGAGTTGATCTAGATTATCTTGATCTTCAAGAGTGGACACTTTAGGATTATACAACATAGGTAATGTTCTCAGTATCTTTTCAACTAACTCATTGTTTGATACTTCTACTCCCAAACCTCTGATTGCATTAACAATATTATCAACTCTTTCGAAGTACTCTGAGATATTTTCTTCATCCTTCATTTTTAGACCTTCATATTGTACTTTGAGAGTCTGAAGTTTGGCCCTCTTTACCTTGGAATCTCCTGCATATATAGTTTCCAATTTATCCCAGAGTTGTTTTTCATTTTTACAGTTTAGTAATTTAGCAAGGATCTTCTTACTCAGTCCAACTTGTAGTGTTTTTAAAGCCTTTGCACGGTCCCAAAATTTCTTATTGTCTTATGCTACTGTGGGAGTGACTTTTGGAACATCATATCCTTTTTCAACTAATGTCCATACTTCCAGTCCAATGGACATCAGATAGATTTTCATTCTAACAATCTAGAAAACATAGTCTTCACCATCAAATATGGGGACTTTTAATGACATCTTCAACTGCTGATCCATTCTTATGTATATTTCTCTTCAAGTGATTCAAACCTTTAGTGAAGAGACTCACTCTGATACCAATTAAAGTATCAGATCCTGTCATTGAGAGGGGGGGGGGGTGAATCAGTGACACAATAATTTTATCAAATTTTTACTTTTGTCAATGCAAACAAATTTGAACACAATGTTTTATCATGTAACCCAATTGAGAAAAACCACAAATACTTTTCTATTAACTGCAAAATTCTATTTTACAAGTTACAATAGAAGGAATATGTTCTTCCTCTTTAGATCAACACCAATTTATCAGGATGCACCCACACCCCTTATTCACCAGCTCCAACTGGTAGGAGGGTACAACCCCCTATTTAATCAACTACAACTAACAAGGAAGCACCTACTCCCCTGCAGGCTCCAACTTGCCCTATCACCTCCCAACCACCCTTTGTTCATCAATCTGGAAATAGGATATGCAATCCAATAATGGTATTCTATAAAAAACATTGGACTTCATAACTACTTATTTGTCTCATTCTGTTCTTGATCTTCAATAATTCTTTGACATACACACTTTCTTCTTCACATTTCAACATACTTATAAGTCTTTAATCTTTTCAACACAACTCTTCATAAACATCATTCTTCTTCATTTAATAGATTATAAATTTAATTAACATTGATTATTACTAACACAATTATCATTCTTCTTTGATTTAATTCCATATTTTAATGCATGAATGATTTAACAAATTTTCAATCCATCTTTTAATGCATGAATGATTTAACAAATATTCAATCTAATTTAACAAAGGAGTAACCCTGGATTCTTTGTGTTACTCCAGGGTTTTACTACTTTTGGCGAACATCCACAATTGGTAGTATGCCAAAAACTCCGACAGGAATAGCGGTCTCAACATTCGAAAGTTTATTAACTTGGTAGTGAGCTTGATTATCCTCCAGATTTGGCGTTATGCCAAAGACTCCAATGAAATTGGAAGTCTTACCACCTAAGCCCACGATCACCCATATGACCATTGTGCCAAATAGTTATATAAAAAATATTAAATAAACGGTTGTCGTCACTTCTTCCAAAAGGTATGGGGCTTGACAGGTCATCCTGGGCTCCATGATAGTGATCTTCTAGAGAAGTCCAAGAACCTAGAACCCCCGCCATACCTTCACACTGTTCGAAAACACAAGTATTCCAACAGAGGATGAACACCTTCAATAACCACTCACATAACTAGGTCAAATATCAACACACCGATGTTTTCATGTGGTAAAACCCCTACGGGGAAACATCCATGGACCCAGCCAACGTGGCCACTTCAAGCAGTTTATTAATGCAAAGAAAAAGATTACAGAGAGATTTTACAAGAGAGTTTCTCACAATCGATCATTGGCAAATGACCCTCCATGCTCTTTAAATATAGATCATGGACCAATCGGGTGTTAAGCCACAGATTAATGGCTATTAAGATCGATAAGATTATGAACCGTTGGATCACTCTATGTCGGGAACATATCGTGACCATCCGATTTCCTAACTACAAATGCATACTAATGCATACTAAAGAAACACACTAAGAAACACACTTTTACCTAACGACACATTAGAACAAGTATATCTTAACTAACTCCTAAGTGTCTAAATATCCTAACATCCCCCCTTAAGAACAACTTGGGATAGGATTGAAGGATTTACAATGGTTACAAAATAGGAGAAGGAAGGAGGAATTAGAGCCTATCCCCCCTTAATGAAAAATTCCTAAACTCCTAACATAGATCGAAGTTTGGAAAACGTTGTTTTTGTAAGAGACTTTGTGAAAATTTCTGCAACTTTATCTTCTGTAGGGAAAAAGAGAACTTCAATAACTTGATCATGAATGAATTTTCTGATGAAGTGCATGTGTATCTCGATATGTTTTCTACGCTGATGTTGAACTGGGTCTTTGGCAAGCTTGATGGAACTCTGATTGTTGCACCAAAGGCTGGTTAGATGTTGTTGCTGGAATCCAAACTTTGAAAGGATCCGTCGAAGCCACAAGGCTTCCTGACTTGCATTTACCGCTATTGGGTACTCTGCTTCTACTGAAGAAAGTGCAATAGATTGTTGTTTCTTATAGGCCCAAGTGACAGGTCCTGAACTAAGGCTGAAAACATAACCTGCAGTAGACTTCCGATGATCAGGGTCACCGGCCCAATCTGAATAAGTGAAACCAACCAATAAAGGAGTCCCCCCTGAACTGTAATGTATCCTGAACTAAATTGTACGACGAACATAGTGAAGTATCCTTTTAGCTGCTTTCTAATAGCTTTCATGGGGTGTTTTCATATACCAGGCAACACGAACAACAACAAAGGAAAGATCAAGATGAGTATGAGTCAAGTATAAGAGGCTACCAACTAACTGACGGTATAGGGTGGCATCAACTTTGGGAGAAGTACAAGTGGCAATAAGCTTGACTCCAGACTGAAAGGGAGAAGGGGCTGGTTTACAATCATCCATGTGAAAGAAACGAAGAAGGTCACAAGCATAATTAGATTGGGAAAGAAAAATTCCTTCATTAATTTGGAAAACTTGGAGGCCAAGAAAATAGTGCAAAAAACCTAAGTCTGTCATTTCAAATTTCTTCTTAAGGTTGGTTTTCACATGGTTTAAAAGTTTTGTGTCACTACCAGTAAGGATAAGGTCATCAACATAACGGAAAAGTATTATGAGATGTCTTTCTACTTTATTGGTATAGACATTAGGATCAGAATGTTATCTAGAGAATCCAGTGGCAATAAGAAAGTTGTCCATTTTGGCATACCAAGCTCGGGGAGATTTCTTGAGACCATAAAGAGATTTATTAAGGTGAAAAACAAGGCTAGAGTCATTATGGACATAGCCAAGAGGTTGTTCCATGTAGATTTCTTCTTGCAAATCTCCATACAAGAAGGAGGATTTAACATCCATTTGATGGACCTCCCATTTATGTGAGGCAGTAAGGGCAATAACAAGGCAAATGGAATTCATTTTGGCTACAGAGGAAAAGGTTTCATTATAGTCAATTCCTTCAACTTGGGAAAATCCTTTGGCAACTAACCGAGCCTTGTGTCTTTCAACACTTCCATTTAATGCATACTTAGTTATGTAGACCCATTTACATCTGACAAGTTTTCTTCCTTTTGGAAGAGGTACAAGATTCCAAGTATCGTTTTCCATTAAAGAACAATACTCTTCATTTATTGATGTATCCTAATCTGGATGACCTGAATCTTCTGCAAATGTCTCTGGATCATGATGTTTTGAAACTTGATCCAAAAGAGAAGAGGCTCACTAGAACTATGAACATGTCTGACTCTAATCTGAAGGATCATCGGCAAGATCACCAATTGCTTCTCTTGTTGAACGAATCCATCTAGGAAGCGGTGGATCTCATGCTTGTTTAGGTTCAAAGGTCTCATCTGGAGGAAGGTGAGTAGGTGTAGGTGGATTTTCCTCTTCAATGTCATCATCTGAAGAAGAAACAAGAAGAAAATAAGGAACAAATGCCGAAGATGGCTCGCAGGACGAAGAAGGCACAATTGTCGAATTAGGCTCGCAGGCCAAAGAAGGCACAAGCACCGAATTAGGATCGCATGCCAAGAGATTTTCATCAAATTTAACATCTTGTTGGAGGCAGGCTAAAGGCCAAAGTGGAAAAGCATGGCATTTTTGGGAAAGAAAGCATGCACAAGCAAAAATATAGCTGGAAGGAAGCACAACACGCACGCATACAAGGAAGGTAATAGCTGGAAGAAAGAACAACACACACACATGGGAGGAAGACCTAACGATAGTAGGGTTAGGTTTTTGGTAAGGTATTGTAAATGGCTGAAGACCCCGAAATGTATAAATATAGATACGTAGGTATCATAGTCAGGTCGACATATAATCAATTGGGGTCACTTCGGAGTATTATTATGCTATTGTAGTTATGCATGAGTTGATGCGATAGGTAATGTTTTTCTCTAAGACATATTTTGTATAAGCTGTTGAGCTACAGAGGATGAGAGAGGGTATATATTGAGGGTTAGATTACAGGCTGTGGAGCCTGGTGCGATATGGTCCACCTCATATAAATCTCACCCGACGGAGAAGAGTTGTAAGCGTACAACGCTATAGATGCGAACATAATATAATAAAAGAGATGAGAGACAAATCTTTATGGACGTAGCCCCAGGAGGGGGTGAAACACGATAACATCTGTTTTGTGTGATGAATGTTTTCATATCTCTTGTTGTCTGAAGCAATTATTATTATGTTCAATGAATGAATTATTATATTGTCTTTTAAGTGCTTTTGCAATACTGGAGGAGTAAGCCTATGGATTACTGCATAAATCATGGATACCCTATGTTGCATTTACAAGTCGTAATAATGGTTCAATATTTATCCTGCTTATCTCACACTCAATCCTAGGCTGTAAACACCTGAGTCTTACAACCACTCATTAAATCTATCTCGGGTGAGACTGTGCAGCGCATTCTATGTGTTGCGTTGCCATCTGGTTTACCAAAAGGGTCGATAGTTTTAGATGCTTTGTTGGAAACCCGAACGAACATGAACACTGGGTCAATAAAATCAGACAGTATAGGAGAGAAGTAACCGACAAATGGTTCTGTTTCCATTGGTAGGAACATGAAAGGATTGATTAGAGAAGATAAGGCGAAGATCTGTCGGAAGCAGATCAAGAAAAGGTTAGGGAAGAAACCAATGAGCCATTAAGAGGGAATGTTGAGACCATGGAATCCCACAAAAGAAGAGATCAAAACTTGGCTAAGAAATAAGGAGCTAGAGTTTGCACAGAAAGACAATATAAACCCTAGACTAACACCTCACAAATACCTTGAGAAATACATGTTTACTGATTTACACAAAGTCTTTTTTTGTGATTTTCCACATCTATTACAAGAGTGGATACTAAGGTTGAAGGATAACCACACAAAAAACCAGATTCGACATCTAGAGTGGACCCCAGTACAGGTTGAGCCACTTCAGCAGGTGAACAACAAGTTCACCCGTGCAGTAGACTTTTGGCTTGATAGTATTGTGGCAGGCTTTATAACAAAGTTTGCGGTCGACACAATGAAATTGTACAGTGCAGCGGAACAAGAGTTTCTATGCGGACCCTGAAGAAGGTACATTCGATCTTTGTATACTTCTATTAAGATATTGTTGTATAATAAGTGTGTAATGACAATGGAGTCAGACAACTAAATTTCCCTGCATGCATGGGGGAAGGGGGGAAGCACTAACATAAATAAGAGAAATTGAAGGAGGAAAGGATAAGGGAAAGCAGGAAGAACCCTTGGACTTGATCATGATGGACAAAAACCAGATCAAGCAGGTCATGGTGATAACTGGAAAGACTCGTAGCGGAGTACCCTACCAATACAAGGTGAATACCAAGAAGAGAGCCATAGCCACGAGGGAAGGCTTGGAGAGTGATGAGGAAGAGGTAGAGGATATTTGGGCTATGGAGAAGATTGAGGAAATCCTACGTGAAACATATGAGAGGAAGACGAGAGGTCCAAGAATGGGGAGAGAAGGTAGCAATCCTATCCATATCAATGTCAATGTGGAACCCATAAACCCATGTGTGACTAATACACCAAAGAGAACACCACCATTTAGACAACCGAAGTTCAGAAGCAGTTAGACAGTAGGAAGTACATCCACAGAAGGAAAAACAACTAGAGGATCCAATTCAGGTACTACTAGTCAAGTATATACACCATGCAAAGGTAGTAATTCAACATTCAGAATGGTAGGACAACAATTTTCCTCTTCCATGTTCAACAAAAAATAATGAGAGTCTAAATTGGAAAAAAATGAATAGAATCCAACAAAAAGTAATTGTATTTGATGAAATTGCATAATTTGAGGGTAATATGTATGTTTAGAGGGCATTGAATCCATTTGTACAATCGAAACTTGCAATTTCAATGGATTTGATGGTGAATTTCAACAAATGTTGCATTATCAAATTATGGTGGGGACAAATTAAAAAGAGATGAATTAATGGCCCATAACCAAACTCTCTCTCTAAAAAATGTTATTTATTTATGTCCAAATGGACTTGAGACTAATGATAAAGAATGAAAAGAGTTACACTATATCATTTGATTTGATGCATATAATGCATTGGAGGAGTTACCTATTTGATTTGACTTTATTGTTAATTTGAATTTTAATGGCATAGATTCATCTTGTGAGTTAGTGTTGATTTTTTAACACTTCATATGCTAATATAAGCCATTGTTGATTTTTTTAACACTTTATATGCTAATATAAACTATTGTTGATTTATTTGTACACTTCATATGCTAATATAAGTTGTCTTTGATTTTGTTTTAACACTTGATATGTTAATTTAGGTTATTCTAGGCCCTCCATTTTCTAGGTCAACCTTTCTTCTAATATTTTGGGATATTTTTAGCTTGATCAAACTTTACTTCAAATTGATTAACACATTCTACAAATCACTCATTCCCATTATTGTTACACAAGACTGATGTCAGTGGTAGGTTGTGTTATAAGATTGAGACTTAGTTCTTCTATCCCTTCAACTTTGAATGCATTCCTTTGCAATATTGGTGACTTTATGATTCATTTTAGCACACACTTAACATCCAAATATCACAACTATGAATTCATTCCTTTGCAATATTAGAAACTTCTATGACTCATATTAGCACATGCTGAACATCCAAATCTCACACCTAAGAGATTATATTTCTCTTTTATAGCTAAGAGAATTGCACAGGGCCTTAGATCCCATTTAGAAAGTCTCTATGTATTCGCGCTTTAGGATCCATTTTAGTGTGAATATTCATGTGAACCATGATTTCAGACCAATATTTTATTCCAAGGGTCACATGTGCTTATCTATTATTGAACAATCCAACAACCTGACTATATCTCCAAACACCTATGTGCATTCTCTTTGTGTCTTGTTTTTCCTTTGTTTCAAATTCATATATTTAGTGAGAAATATATGTTAGATTAATTGTGCATTTCTTTGTGGTGAATAATTCATACACATAGATAGAATGTTTTTTAACAAGAAAGGTAAATATTTGTATTAGAAAAAGATTTTGCCTCCCTGGTCAACATTGTAATACAAAAATATTATGTATGGAATAACATAGTTCAAAAATTGAGCTAGATACTAAAACAAAGTTTTACAAAATTCAAAAAAATCCTTTATGGATGATATCTAGAAGTTTATGTTAGTATAGATTCGGAAAAATAAAAATAAAAATCCAACCCTACATTGTAAAACATCAAGAAATTATGACTTAATGGAACATATGGTTACTATGTCCATTAGATTGTCCAACGTAGGGAGGTTGGGATTCTTGACCTTCCATCTCCACATCTTCAAACATTTGGTGCAGTATATCATGTTCTTTGAATTCCCCCAAAGCATAACCCACTAACACTCCAATATTTGATGCCACAGATTGAGAGGTACTTGTCTCAAGGGAAACCAACTATTGTAACTTTTGACACTCTATCTCCACAACCTGAATTTGGTTGCCTAACTATAAAATAAATTCCATTATTAAAGCATATTCCTCACTATGAACTTCATCCTAAGTATTCAGTTTAGAAGTAACAAAAAACAAAGAGGTTTTGTTATTAGAAATGAGATTCGCATGTCTCCTTAGAATCCTCTACATTTTCAAAATGTCCCTACGTACGATGCTCCTTGATAGGGAGAATTCCTAGAATTATCCATCAAGTCCAAACACCATAAATTCTTACCCAGAATCTAATCCCTATGGGAGGCCAAAACAATAGAGAATGCATTGCTAAACATTCCAGAAACTAGGGCATACAAATAGGGATATCCTCCAAAACCCAAAAAGGGGTTGAATCTAAGAGCATCTTCACAAGCCCAATCAACCCAAAAATATAGAACTCCAAAGCTAAAACAATACCACAAGGCACCTCCAAATTGAGTAAATTATGAGATAATCCAGAAGGAAAATAGCCAAAGCAATCAAAACTTACCAAGAAACAAGAAATCCAAGCAGGGAATGTACACATGTAGAAATATTGTGATTCATTGATATTGAAATTTAATTATTACAAATGAAGAAAATATTATAAGGCAAGGCATACTAAAAAAAATAGTAAGAAATAAAACATGGCATGTGTGTTTATACTAAATAATATGAATAATTTTGAATCATTGAAGATGGATACTATTACTACTCTTTTTTCCAGTAGAAAATTCTCTCGAAAAATATATCAAGTATAATTTCATTTACATCATCAAAATATTGACCTAAAGAGTAGACCATGCATATCATCCAGTTCCTAAGATAGTATGTATTCAAAATACTATGACAGTTTTATATAGTCTCCCCTAGACAATACATATATCAAGTGATAATTCAGTACAAAGAGAAATAACCATGACAGTCAAAATAATAAAGGCCCATACTCTTAAGGTTCTTCAAAGATGTCAAGAAGGTTGAGAGGGTCTGTATCCCCATTGCTCCAAGGATAAAAAGATAATCTGCCTTTCGGTTCTCGAAGTTCCATTTTGGATAGATGGTCGGCCTCTTTGTTGAAGGTCCTGTAAATATGATGGAAGTTGATATCCTGGAAAGTATTTACAAGTTCTCTAGTTATTTGTTTCCAACCATCAAGATCTACCACCTGTAGATTTTCTTTATGATTTAACCAATTAATGATAAACCGAGTCACCAAGAACCTGAATATTTTGAATGGACCACAAGGAAGCAATAGTAAGAGTCACCCTTGCGCCCATGAGCTCTGCCTTCGTGTCTGTTCCAATTCCACAATTAATATGCCATTTGATAAACGCAACATCCATAGTTTTGATGATACCTCCAACACCACAACACTTTCCATTTGATAAAGTCGCGCCATCGAAGTATGTAGTAGAAACTTCTTCTCTGTGCGAAAAAATGCAGACTTTGTTTGGAATATATTTCTGAGAAGAAGGACGCCAAGTATATGATCCCGAAATCCTGTGTGCCACATCAAGGTAAGAAGGGGATATATATTCAAATAATTTTTTATTTCTGTCTATCTAGATGTGCCAACAGGTGTGAGTTGCTAGACTAATCAGAGCAACATTGTCCTTTGTCCAAATAGAAAGGAAATCAGAAATTGTATTACCATTCCATAAAATTTTTATGTTGAGAAGGACTTGCAATTTAGCCCAGATGACTTTTGTAAATGGGCAATGGATGAGTAGATGATCGATATCTTTAGAATCTGTCTTGCAAAGCATGCAGATTCCTAGACCTTCCCATCCTCTACATTGAAGAGTATCCTAGGTCAATACTTTGTGGTTCCCAACTAGCCAAATAAATAGTTTTAATTTTAATGGGATATTCCACTTCCATAGTTTTAAATTCCAGCCACCCACCGTCGGATAATCTAGAGTTGAAATTAGTGCATTATATACATTCTTAACTAACAGGATTCCAGATGAATCCTCCTTGATCCAAGATAAGGTATCCATTGAATTCCAGAGCTTGATGCCTACGCCAAGGAGCGCTCTATGGTAACAGTCCCATTCAGATGCTAGTCTATCATTCAACCCCAGATCTACATTGTTAAGCCAATTTTCTTTGATAGTTCCCACACTATTTGGTATTTTGACATGAGCTAGGATAGATTTCCTAATAGAATTAAGATGAGATATCAAAGAATCCGAGAGGAAGGACATGCCTCCCATACCAATAATTTGATCTCTTCCTAGAGAAACAAGAAGGCTCGATCCCAGGCTCCAACTTATCCAATGCAAGATCAAATGAATATAACTAGTAAGTATATTCTAGATACGAGAAGTTCCAGGATGATTATGGGACGGTCGCCTATACCAGTTGATCACAGTTGTGTTGCTAAGATATTGATCAAGTAGTATGTTGTGCCAGATTCCATCATGAGAAAGTACTCTCCAAAGAGTATTGACCAGAAGGGTCGGATTGAAATGTGATAGGTCTCTGAGCCCCCATCTGCCATTTTTCTTCGTTCTGGATAAAAAATCCCATCTGCAGAGATGAATACAGTGATTATTCTTGCTTCCACTCCAAATAAAATCAAACATTATCTTTCGAATTTTGTTTAGTATAGAGCGGGAAAGAAGCTCCATGGACATATAGTATATTGACTGGCTTTCCAAAACCAATTTTAACAATACAAGCCGACCACCTAAAAAAATCCATTTGTTACACCATAGCCCGATCGTCCACTCCAATTTAGTCACAAGCTAGTACCAGTCTTCTTTCCTGGTGGTTCCAGTATTTAAATAGTACCCAAGATATTTGAATCATGTAGACAACTCAATAAAGGAATATGGAAGGATCTCCTTTAGTGTGTTCACATCCGAATCTGAAAGCCCCACGAAGTGTACAATAGTTTTTGAGTTGTTGATCATTAAGCATGTTGCCATGCAGAAATTCTGAAGAATATTGGTGATCACCCTCCACTCATTTATATTTTCCTTTGTCATGATAATGATATCATCCACAAATAGAAGATGAACTACTTTGATCAAATTGGAAACTTTAATGCTTGATATTGTGCCATTCGAAATGCTATTTTTTATCAAGAGGCCGAGCCCTTACATAGCCAATATAAACAATAAAGGTGATAAGGGACATCCTTGTCGAAGTCCCCTACCACTTTCAAAGAATTCCATCACCTCACCATTGAGAAAAATAGCAAAGGTGGCTGTGGTTACACAACCCATAATCCAGTTGCATAAATGGTTGCCAAAACCAACTATAATGAGAATCAATCTCAAATAGTCCCAGTCTATGCAATCATAGGCTTTCCTCAAATCGATTTTCATTACCAATGATTTTAATTTATTTTTGTGTATGCTATGAAGACTTTCATATGTCGTTCCAATAGCATCCTGTATCTTTCTTCCCCGGAGGAAGACCAGTTGTTCCGCTGATAAGAATCTTGACAGAGTTGGTTTAATTCTATTTGCAATCACTTTTGAAATCATCTTATAACATAAGTTGCAGAGTGAAATCGGCCAGAAATCCTCAAAAGATACAAGTTTGTTTTTATTTGGAATAACGGCTAGGAAAGTAGAATTCAGTACTCCTCTAATTTTACCTTTCACTCTTGAATCTTCAACTACCTCAAGGAGGTCTTCCCCAACAAGATCAAAAAATACAGTGAAGAATTCAACAGTCCATCCATCTAGGCCTAGGCTCTTTTCTTTTTTAAAATGTAGTAGTACATCCTTCAATTCCTTCAAAGTGACCGAGTTGAAAAGGGAATCAACATCCTCATCGCTCACCATTCTAGGGAAGACGCTAGCAATGTTTACTTTTTCATTAATATTAGAGCTTGTTTGGGCCTTAAAAAAAAGGCTATAGTAAGTCATTGCTTCACCCTTTATCACTCCATGCTTAGTAATGATATTTCCATGTCTATCTGAGATTTTCCAGACATGTTTTTTATTTCTATTATGGATGGCCAGCTTGTGGAAGAACCTAGTATTATTATCCCCGCATCTAATCCATGTCGCTCTTCTACGGTGTCTCCAGGCTTCCTCCTCCTTGCGTAGGATTTTATTTCTTTTTTTCTCCAGTTCCTTAATGCTCTATGTCTTTTCCCAATGAGCAGAGTTTCCAAAGGAATTCACCAAATTGTCTTTAAGTTCATATTCCAGCTGCTCCAAGATTTCCTTCTCTCTTTTTCACTTCCTTAAACCATAATTTTGTTTGTAACTTGAATTCCTTTAATTTCCAGACTAGACGACATTGTATATCGCTTTAAGAGTGAGAAAAAGTGTCTTTCCATATTTTGTTTACCAGAGACACATAATCCTCATCTTGAAGCCAATTGGCATTGGAATTAAAAGGGTAAGCCTTTATATTTGGGGGAAGTTCCTGCTGTAAAAGGATGGGGGCATGATCAGATATGAAGGGATATTCCACCCATGAACGAGAAAAACCCACAGTCTCCAGCAAATCTTCAGATACCAAGCATCTGTCAAGTTGTCTCACTATGGCTTCATGACCTGTTCGCCCATTACACCAAGTAGGAACAACTTTAGTTGGCTTTACATCGATTAACTTTTTTGATAGGAATAACTTCTTGTAAAAATCATTTGATAGACCAGGAACATAGGCTCCACCCCATCTCTCATCTGAAGAAAGGATGATATTTAGGTCATCGATGATAATTAGGTTCTTGATAGATAGGAGTCCAGTGTCGGCCAGCAAGCTCCAATTTTTTTTTCGATCTACACACAGACCATATACATTTAGAAGAGAGAAATCATGATGTGTTTTAACATCCCTGCCTGTTAAAAGAATCACCGTGATAGTAAGAGAGGGAGATAAATCAAAAAGATTTGGATCCCAGGAAACTAGTAAACCACCTGATTTTCCGACGGCACTGACTGCACTTGAAACCCAAGTAGGATGCAAAAGTTGAATAAAATATCTACCCTTTTGTGCAGTTGTTAGAGTCTCTTGTAGAAAAACTAAATCAATATGAGTCTACTCTAGTAGTCTACGAACCAAGGTCGTTTTGAGGGCACCTCCAACCCCTCGAATATTCATAGAAAACAATAACATTATTTAGCCCGTGGCAGGGCTTTCATTGCTCTAAGAGCCCCACTATCGGTGGAGGAAGGTTGGGTGTCAATTGGTTGAGAGGAAGTTCCCGCTAGTTTTTTTCGTAAGCTCCTAGTTTTAATGGGTGACACTTCTAGCCCAATTCCTCTATACCAGGCATAATTCTTACACTCCTTGCATGGAGTCTTGGTAAGGGAGGAGGATCATATTCCTGGAGGAGAGTCTATGACTGAATTCCCTAAAAAATTAGGTAACGACAAGGTATTTGAAGCATCATGGATATAAGGAATCAAGGAGATGAGGACAACATTTAAGGCAGAGTCATCATACTCATCCTTCCTGAATCTTGGGTCAATTGGAGAGGAAATAGGTGGGTCCGATGGGGGTGACAGAATCCATACTAGTTTTTGTAAGGGAAATGAAGGGTTTTGTGTAGTGTCAAGAAGAGGGTTTGGGTCTAGAGAGGAAGTTGAAGTCAAACCCTTCGTAGGAAAGTTTGCAGAAGAAAAAAACAGGGGGTCTGCATTACCGCAAGGAGATTGGGAAGCCAGAAGAGAAGCCTCAGATGGGTTCAATTCCTTTTCAAGATGACCAAAGGTGGATGTGGCAGAAGATAACCACTTGGAAGTATTTAAGGCCTCTTTCTCCCAATAAGTTAAAGAGGAAATTAAAGTAGGAAAGAGGCTTTGGATCTTACTCAAAAGAGTGGACTGGTCCTCACTTTGATGAGAATAATATTGACCATGTTTTTCTGCGCCACCGAAAGACTCTTCTTCATCCATATACTTAGGAGGGTCTCGTAGTAGTTATGTGTTCTCTAACAGCTCCTCAATTACCTTACCAATGCACTCACGGTGAAGGTGACCTGTTTGTCTACAAGCATTGCACCAGAAGGGCAGTGCTAAGTAGTCTAGTTGCTGAACTATTCTTCAGCCACGCCACTCAATATCGATGGCTTCAAGTAAACCACTGTGTAAATCCATTTCCACAAGAATTCGACCCAACTTACGATCAAGGTTAGTAAAGCAGTTGGACTCCATAGAGATGATTTTTACAAGATTGTCTCCAATAGCCCGAAGGGCTCCCTCATTCCATAGATATAATGGAAGGCCTAGTAGTAGTACCCAAAGATGGCGCAATTTGAAATTTTCAGTTGATGGGTTAAAGGCAACCTGCCATCTCTTAAGCATAATTTTGCTCCCACCAAATACCCAAAGCGTATTTAGTAAAATGGATGCATCCTCCAGAGACCTGCAAATAAAACCTATCCATCCCTTTGTAAGATACACGGTTTCTGGTTCATAACCCAGTAACGGTCACCAATGACTCTTTACCCAAACCTCAATAGGTTCCTTCCTGAGATGAGTGTATGAAATCCTGTCCACCAAACTGTAAAGGGCCATTCTACACGTTTCTCCTAGGCCTACATCAGAGCCTACAACCATTTGTTTTTTATTTCCACACCTTATGTCTTGTGGAAGCATGATGCTCCTCTCTCAGTGAGCTTCTAAGGCCCTCCTAGGATGAAAGCCTTTTGTTACCCTCCGGGGAAGGTCTATGGGTATGTGAATCAGAAGGTTGATGACAAGGGAAGACAGAGGCAGCAGGTTCAACCAGTGTAGTATATTGGAGGGAGCTCGAAGGTTTGTTAGTAGGAGTTGTAGTAAAGGTAGATGTCCCAAAGGTTCATTTCCCAAGATGCCAGAGTTGACATAAATGTTCTCTTGTTCCAAAAAGTACTCATCATCCGCATTCATAACGCCTTGACGTTCTATCAGCTTCAAAGTAGAGGGAAGTTTCTAAAAAAAAAGTCCACCTGGATGCAACTCATAACTAAACCAATAGGAATGAAGACAAAAGTCCAATTTCCTAGAAAGGTAAAAAGTAGCAGAACCAGACTCAGAGCCCATTGAAGCCGATTACCAAGGTAATAAAGGCTAATAACTATCAAGGCAGATAAAGGACAAAATGGTAACAACCGAGAGACAGGGTGTGGAGGGTAAAGACAGGCTAAAAATAAGCAGAAGCCATACTGTAACAGTTCACTAAGTAGCGAACGAAAGCTCCAAATCCTAAATAGAACATCACACCACAACACTAGGTTAATGGATACCTTTCTCTGCCCTTGAATACTATTACTACTCATTAAACTTCAAAATCACACAAAGAATGGGGCGTTTCTTTATTATATAATTTTTTTTATCTCTTTCAAGTTTGGTTTGTCCTGATTTACTAAGTAAAAATCATTGTCATGCAGCGAAGGGAAATGACAGATATATAGATAGTCAATGAAAACTAATCTTAAATTTGTCATTTAATTCAAACAAAATTAAACATGTTTCATTATCGCTAATGTCGAGGTGGGGTTGGAAATTTGTGATCAATTATTAAAAAATAATGTAAACTTCAAAGACCATTTATTTGTAGAACCTCTCTTGTAAGCTTAGCTATCTATAAAAACCATTTTGGACAATGGACAATCCCTCTCCAAAAATAAAATTAAATACCTAACCTAATACATATTTTTCTGATCACACTAATCTCAATATACAAATATATTTAACTTTTGTAATGACTAATCATACAATAAAATGAGTAAATTGGATATGAATAATAAATTAAAATATTTCACCCAGATGGGATGACATATGAGGGCTAAGTGGATCTCCATGCGGATGGGAAATTAGACAACACATGTATGGGGATGAAGTATTTTATCATGGCATCTGGTGTTGAGGAAAGGCGCCCGACAGACAAGGGCGATAGGACTTGGAAGATGGTTGTGGCTTGTCCAGTGTGAATTGGTTTCAATAATCAGATGGGAGTGATGGGAATGCAAGAAATCATGGAAATTGAAGGGGCTTCAGGTTTGATTGGTTATTGAGGAGCCAATGCTCCTAGCCGTGGGGGACTTTCGAATTTCCCCATCTCAACAAGAGTATGGAGTTGGGTTCTTTGGTTTGTGTGGGAAAATTTCGTGGCTTTTGTTTTGTAGGTTGTTTATGGATTTGTTGACTTCGGGAGCTAGGAATCTTGTGAATTAGTGGTTCCATTGATGTTTTGGTGCTTATCATATCAGGGAAACTAGGTGACCATACAAGGACAACCCAAGGGGCACGAACATCCACAGAGGAAATTTTGTGGGTCAGGTTCAAACTAGCTTCATAGTTTGGTTGGTCGATTGGTTCTCTTGGTGTTCACATTGGTTGTTGGTCCCTAGGCACAAAGGTTCGACCATAGACCCTCATGGTGTCAAATTCTTGGCTTTGGTGTCATTCCTCAGCGGTGGTGGTGGTTCATTCTCTTGGCTTGTGATACTTTGAGCCCCCACACACTCAATCTTAAATCCTTCAAGTGACATGGAAGATTACCTAGACGTGGGGGCTCTTGAATCCCACTCAAGGGAACATAGGGGAAGGTGTAGAATTGTATCTTGGCATGCTCCAGGTGTAGCTGCAATATTCCCCACAAACAAATTTGAAAGGCTAGCCAGGAGAACCGAGTAGACCTTCCATACTATGTTCTTGGTTGAGCTAAAAGAAGAGGTTGACACATTGGAAGAAATTGTCTTAGAAAGGAAAAAAAGGTGACAAATGAGTAGGTTGAGAAAGATTTTGAGGGGTGGTTCTCTAACTTTAGGTTCTAATGGAGAAGAGACACCAAGGTCTTCATAGATACTACGCACTATTGGCTCACTAAGGCCCTCATTTCCCAAGTTCTCCAATATCATGGAGCTCAACACAAGGAACCAGTGGACATGTTTAAGTTGTTTGAGACCAAATTTGAGGTGGTATGCAGATTAGTCTTTGGAATCAAAATTGAAGTGGTAGATGAGAAGGAATATGGCAAGGATTGTGCCTCGAACTCTAATGGAACCTCCTCAAATATAGTCATTATAGATGAAGTTGTTAAACATGACATCAACCAATCTGCCCCTAATATGCAAGCATCTAGGCCTCCAAGCCCTTCAGGCCATAATTAATAAGTCTTTGTTGTCTCTTTTTGTGGTCATATGTCATTGCTTATAGTTATGTTGTTCTAGGTTTTAATGTGTTAATTTTACTACCTTTGTTTTTATTTTCTAGCGTGTATGTGACCTACAGGACTAGCCTATGGTTGAGAAACTGTGACCCAGGGGCATCTAAGTTTTAAAAATCTCCCAAGGATCACACTTGGCCTAGGACACACCAACCCTTATCATGGTTGTATTTTTGGTGTCTCCTCTCGATAGCGACAGGTTTTGAACAAGGATCACCATGCAGAACGAGGCCCATCTAAACCGATCACTCTATCAGGACTTGACATTGTTAATTTTACTACCATCTAGCTCTTGTTATAGTTTTTACAAGGTTCTAAACCTCTATAAGTCAATTAGGTTTGGATATAGAAACTCTAATATATTATAGTTATTATACTACAACTTTCTATAGCCAGGTTTCCTTTTTGGTGGGCTACAAAACACCATAAATATAATTTATTTTACCATATTAATGTAAGTAGATCTTGCTTAAGAAAATTAAAATATTAAAATAAACTTTAATTATATTAAAAGTTCAAAATTTAAAAATTAAATAAACCATAAACTACTTGTATGAGTTAGTATTTAAAAAAAATTGATGTAAATTAAAAAATAATATTGATCACCAAAATGATTATCTATAAATTAGAGCTTTACCGTGAGTAAATAAATATGTAAATCAACAAAATAAATGAAACAAGTGTAACAAAGTTTCTTATACTGCTCCTAAGATTTTGTTTTAATATTGCATATAGCTAATAATTATATAAGTTGATTATATTATTTCCTAAAATTTTTATTTTAATATAGTATATAGTTTATAATTATATTAATAAAAATATTAAAGTTGATGATATTACTTCCTAAGATTCTAATATTATATATATAGTTAATAATAGTATGACAAATAATTGTATATAATTAAAAAGATCACTAGAAGGTTCTAAATAAAGTATTTATTATGTGAATATAACAATGTTAAAAAAGAAATACAAGATATAGTATTTTTTTTTTTTAATTTTTTTTTTTTTTTAAATAAAATGTGTGAAACCATAAACAATGAATTATAAAAATAATCAAATTTGTTTCACTATTATAATTGTTGTTTTCAATTAGTATAGACTGTAGATTTGTATATTTGGATCTGTCCTATCATAATTGTCAAGGATGCCTAAAAGGTAGAAGTTTTGTGAGTGGGCACTGAGAATAGGATTGTGTCTCAGACAATAATAAGGAGAAGCATGAATCAAACATAGCATTAAATGAGCGAGGGTGACACTCCTGCAAGCCAAACGTGTGACTTTGAACAACATACAAGTGAGGGACCACCGCATCTTTTCATGGCATGACAATCGATCAATGATTTTAAACGAAAAGTCAAATCTATCCATGTAATTTTAATATGACATTATATTGTTTATTAGTATTAGGTGTCAACTGGCATGCAAAGCCAAGATCATGGGACACATGGTAATGGTGGGAGTCTCGAAAGTAACATGGGTGGGGTTTTGAGGGCTTCGGTACGAAGGCCCCTCTAACTCTTCTCAATGCGTCTGGTTCCATCCAACTCTTTGTCTTCCTATCCTGATCTCAGACTATGCATGAAGGAAATGCAATCAGCTTCAGAAGTGGGGGAAGCATACATGCAGTAGGAAGTAGAGATTGATGATAAGTATGTTTCCTTTAATGAATCTGAGTGATTTGTTGGGACTAGTCACGATCCTCGTCATGGAAATGTGTGGGAAGCAACTGCCAAATAAGGGTACTGAGATTGCTTGGATCGAGCATTCTACTATTGTCCCCTTCTCAAGAAAGATTTGGAAGATTCAAGTTCTTGAACTTTGGTTTCTAATGGACTTTGGGTCGAGGCATGCCAGCTCCTCTGGAAAGCGTAAGACGAGGGTTTCTCAAGCAGTGGAGGAGGTTGTGGCATTCTTCCAAAGATCAGTTCCTCCTACTACTAAGGCTGTTATGGAACATTTGAAGGAGGAAGTGAAACTTATCCAAGCTGACAAAGAGGATGTTGAAGTGGATGAGAAGGTGGGGGAAATCGTCCATGACCTGGGTTGTACCAGAAATAGGAACACCAAATTTCATAGAATGGTGGAATTGTATTGGCATGCTAAAAAAATGATGGCTCAAGGCATGCTTCCCAAAGAGAAAGATTATAGAAAATTTGGACAGAGACATGAGGCACTTGAGAGCCAACATAATTTGCTGCTAAAAATGGTGTCATGGCTGGTAAAAATAAATGGTGGCACGCTTAAGCTTGCTCGGTGTTGTAACCTAGGTCTACACCCCTACCTCTCCTCTCTCATTTCCCTATTCCTTTTTGAATTGTTTCCTCTTCTGGTTGATAAAGTCGGTTTCCCATATGTTTAATGACCTAGTTTTCCTTATTGGATTGTTTGAATGATTCTTTGCGTCGAATTATTTATGTTTTCCTTGAAAGATAATTGCATGTCTGGTTTGAGTTTGAAATACTTGTCATGATTTTTGCCACTAATTGAACATGCAGTAGGCCCACCAAGCCTTTCCTGTGCGCAGGAGACATCCAGGTCTGCCAATTCCTTCCCATGCATAGTAAGAAACCATGAGAAAAAATGCATCATTCAGAGCAGTCCATTTCAGGCTTGAAATACAAGCAAACCAATGGGTTCAATTTTCAGTCGTTAGATCAAGAAAAGATTAATTCATGACCATCAAATCTCATTAGAGAGAGATCGACGGTGGGAAGGCATTGAGGGTATTGGGAAGAAAATTCAAGTTTATACAAGTTGTGAGCCTTCGATTGCTCAGGATCGTTGATATGTCTAGATCAACAAATCGACGGTGGATATCGATCCCACTACGGACGAGCATCTTCACTTTGCCGAGATCGAGAAGGAAATTAAAGAGTGACCAAGTTCAGTCTCCGCAATCACTCATGGTCATTGATATTAAAGCAAGGGACATGTGTCAGGAAATATCGTACTCTGTGAGGAAACAAGCAGAAGTTGAGTGAGTAAAGGACTCCTGAAGACCCGAAGCCCTGATTTCATGTGGATCGTCCATCAACGAGGACACGCGGCGCCAGATCTCTCACTTCAGAGACTTAACACTCTGGAAGGTTTGTGGAGCAAAGCACTAGAGAAAGAATTACCCGAAGTTCTGAAGTAAATCTCGATCGTCCAAAACAAGAGGACATGTGGAGGTAGATCTCTCACTTTAGAGATACGACACTCTGTAGGATTGTAAGAACTATGCATTTAAAAGGCCCGAAGCCCAAACTCCCAAAGTGAAGCTCGATTATCCAAATAAAAAGGACATGTGGAGGCAGATCTCTCACTTCGTAGATACGGTACTCTGGAGGATTGTAAGAACTATGAATTGAAAAGGCCTGAAGCCCAAACTCCCGAAGTGAATCTCATCCGTCCAAAACAAGAGGACACGTGGAGGCAAATCTCTCACTTCAAAGATATGACACTCCAGAGGATTGTAATAACTATGCATTCAAAAGGCTTGAAGCCAAAACTCCCAAAGTAATTGTTTACCATTGATCACAAATCAACAAGAACCATTGATCTTTGTAGCAGGTAAGAAACGAATATCACCCGAAGGCCCAAAGTCTCGAGAGCCTGCCACATCAACTGGGCCGGTACTACTTCGGGAGATTTCCAAGAACAACATTCATAAACTCCTGAAGCCCAAAGTCCCAGAGACACATGGAACTCATTCATCTAAGATAGATGGCACTCATATGTCAGGACACATGGCATTCATTTCAGGCTTCCACATCACTCCGGGCCCGTACTACTATGGGAGTTATACAAAATTTTCATTAAATTGGCACCATTGCTAAATCAGAGAGGGGAGTTCCAATATGGCAGACATATATAGCTTTAGTAGGGGTGCTAAAGTAGCAGGGTCACCTAGATCACAAATTGCGACAAGATCGACGACCGCACTTCATTGCAGGGACATAAAATGTTTGAACGTTAACATCCTTGAGCGTTCCCACAATCAAAACCATGGTATTTTTGGAGAGGTACGTGGTAGTTGGTGGTGGATTGCAAGGGTTAGAGTGGTGTGGATCCAAACTACCCTCGAAAACTTCCGCAATCACATGCTTATATGACGTCAGGTCACCACGTCACTCTGAGAGATTTTCACGCTGCACATCCAGTTGTCTCCCATTGTCTCCAATGGCCTCCAATAATACACATGCATGCCATGATCAATGTTGAAATCAACTCTGTTACTTCGAATTAGTTTCCTCCACAGTTACAGTTCAATTCAGTGCTCGCATCAGTCCAGTTTCATCACTAGTGTCGGTTTTCAATTATTCAGTTCAAGACTTTGTTTAGTTTAAAGCATAATAAGTGGTATTCTATGTGTGATAAGAACCACTCCTTTTTATTAAGTCAAGTGTGAAGTATACATTGTTGTACTCCAACAGTGTTTTAGTCAAGTTAATTATTCGTTCTATGATTGTCAATGTAGAGTTAAGTCTCAGTCCCAGATGGACGAGAGCCTATGCAACTCTGATAAATATGCAGTTTCTGTATGTTTTGAGGGTTGGACTTTTGGGAAAGGATAGCAATACATCAGAATGGTTGAACCCGTTCTATGCATGGATTAAATATCTCTACCCAGTGAATATACTCTTGATGACAGTGTTTCGTTCAAATCTTCATGTGTTTTTATCTTATCATGAATGTAGTTTTGATTTGTGCAAAGTACATTTCATTTCCTTCAACTATTGTATAACTTGTCTTTATTGATATGCAACCTGTGAAAACAGCTAATGCTTGGTGAAGATTTGTTTTTATTGCAACGTGTGGGAGCAATTGCATTTTTGATACATGTTTAATGTCTTGAAATGATATTTTAAGTATTGAACTTCTTGCAGCAGATTATTCATTAGGTAATTTGTTGTTTCCCTTTGTCTTCTATTATTTCACTTGTCTATCATTAGTGTGCCACCAGCCAAGGAGGACCCTCATCCATATCATTTTTCCAACCCAACCATGCTCCTGCCTTGGTAAAACCAACCCTATAACTGACCCAAAAAACCAAATTATCAAAAGAACAATCATCCCAAAACTTGAGGTGGCCTAGCTTTTCCCTTTAGTAGCCAGGTGCAGACTTTAGGACCAACATCTTCTGGCATCATTGCCGGGGAACAGAGTAACGAAATATCTTTCCTTGGGAGAACAAAAATGATCATATATGATCTTTGATGGTGAACAAAAACTAGACACATTTAGACTCCATATCTTTCACCTGGCGACTCCATGGTTAAAGAATCCATTGGCGACTCCACTAAATAAAATTTACAAAATAAATATTGGCACCCAAAAAGGGACTCAACAGATCTAAATCTGAACACATAAAATCCACCAAGTCTCATCCTAACCCTAAGAAGGACACAGTAGTCTCTGAGACAGAAAGGAAACAAAGAAAATCCATCGTAGCTCAGAGATATGCCTCTCCCCTTAAGGGTAAAGTTGTGCCCAAAGAGTCTACTTCTTTTCATCATCACACCTAGCTTGAATTTGCTAGCCCAGAGAATCACAATTCCAAGGAACATCAGACACCTACAATTCTTGACTCAACTTCATCATCCAGTCTAGCATCCACCCCTATAGCTCCCATAAATCTTCAGATTCCAATTTCCCAATCCATGGTTGCTAACAGGATGAATGCCATAATTGTTGCCAGATATGCACCCCTAGTTCTACCTATAGGATTACATGCTCTCCCAACCATAGATTAAATGAAATATTTACCAAGATATAATGGGGAGGGTGATTTCATTGCTGAGGAACATCTGGTAGCCTTTTACAACTTTGCAGACAACTTTAATATTGACTATGCAGATGTGTGGATGAGGATGTTTGTGCGGAGTCTGGATGGGGATGTAAGGAAATAGTTCTGGGTCTTCCTCCAACCTCCATTGCATATATTGAGGAGTTAGATGAAGCTTTCATAAAGAAATGGGGATATAGGAGAGATTATCTCTACTACATCACTGAGTTTGGGGCTCTAAAGAGGAAGAATGGTGAATCTATCTTAGACTTCACCAAGAGATTCAATAAGATGTATGCTAGAATCCTAGATGAGATCAAACCAACTGAAGCATCTACCAAGATCACTTATGCCAATGAATTTGATGCAGAGTTTTCCCTTCTGCTAAGGGAAAGAAGATCCACCACCTTGTTGTCCATGCAGGAAGCAACCATTGAGGTTGAATCCAATATCTTGGCATCAGACAGGTTAAAGACTAGGTCTGATAAAGACAAGAAGAAACAGAGAGAAGATTCCCCTGCCTCCTCTAACCTAGCCACATATGATCCCAAACTTGATGAAATGACCAAAACTTTGAAAGATCTGACATCTAAAATAGCTAAGCTGAAATGGGAATCTAAACAACCAAATAAATCTTTTCAGGCGGTTGGAAATAGAAATCCAAATCAGTTCAGAAGGCCTAATGATGCACCTTAGATAATGCAGAGAGAAAGGAGGAATGTTGATGATCAAAGGGTAGCTCCTCCTTTCCAAGACAATCAGATTGAGGAGATAGATGTAGACAATGATGTTGTAGATGATACTGTTGTACTTTTCAATGAAACAAATTAGTATACTAGTCACTTAACGCATCAATAATATGAGGTAGCACAATTGTCAAATCAATTTGATAATCAAATAGAGGAAGAGGGATTTATTCAAGGCCAACCCCCAAAAAAATACAATTTGAGGACAAGAGGGGGGGGCTCCCAAATCCACTACCTCTTATCAAAACAAAAAGTCTAAAGTCCTTCCCAAGCCAAATCTAAGGAAAGATATGTCATCTACAGCTCAACAACTTCCCCCACCTAAACCTACAATCCATGAGATAAAGGAAGTTGATAGGCCACCAACCTCTTTCATCCTAGAGAATGAGTTGAGAAAGATCAAGATCCCCGTGCCTTTGAAAGAAATGATAAAGAATGAACCTTTCAAAAAATCCATCATGAAAGTTCTGCAGCCAACCCCTTCTATTGTATTTTCTGATGTAATTAGTCTGCAAGATGAGAACCCAACCATTACTGTGGGTCCACACACTAAAGATGTATCTGATGCTTCTCCACCATTCTATATATCTTTAAATTTCCACGATAAGATCCTTCATAACTATCTTATGAACTCAGGAACCTCTCACAATGTTATGCCCAAAGTTGTTATGGAAGAACTAGGACTAGAGATCACCAAACCCTATGAGGACTTGTACTCCTTTGATTCTAAGAAAGTAAAATGTTTGGGACTGATAAAGGATATGGTGGTTTCTTAGGCACAATTACCAATGAAGAGTGTAGTGATGGACATCATTGTGGTTGACATTAACCCGAAATTTGGTATGCTCTTATCTAGAACTTGGGCTAAGAAGGTTGGAGGATCATTACAAATGGACCTCACTTACGCCACCATCCCTGTGTTCAATGGGGAACATAGGAGTCTATACAAAGAGGTAAGATTAGCCTATATCGTCAGTGACCATCAGAACCCAAGAAATCACCTAATTTATGTTGTTGAGAATGAGATCGGTTCATCTATTTTTGATTTAAATGATTATGAACCCGAAATATCAGTTAGCCAATGCAAAGATTAGCCACTGACAGATCAACAAGACAAAGTATGGAATATGTGTTTCAATGGATCTTCATCAAAGGAAGGATCTGGGGAAATTATACTCCTCATTTCCCCTTCACAAGAG
Organism: Picea mariana; assembly: GCA_032191745.1. NCBI lineage: Eukaryota > Viridiplantae > Streptophyta > Pinopsida > Pinales > Pinaceae > Picea > Picea mariana. Next base: position 81,060 of record JASDQU010307982.1, read on the forward strand.
GTAATAAGACTCTCTTATAAGTTGTATTTTGAAATACTAACAATATAGTTGAATATGAAGATATGGTGCTGGGATTGAGGGATGCCAAAGACATGGCCATTGGTTGTTTGGTAGTTTTTGGTGATTCTGAGTTAATCATCAATCAAGCTAAGATAATCTATCAAGATAAAAATCAAAGGCTCAAGCAATACATAAACGATGTATGGGACCTGATCGACAATTTCTTTCTAGAATTTAATATATCATTCATCCCCAGAGAGGAGAATCAGAAGGCAGATTCTCTAGCCTTGGCTTCCAGCACTTTTAGACCTCCCCTTGGTCCAAATATTAAATATCAAGTGGAAATAAAGCATAGGAAAACCATACTAGACAACATAAAGCACTGACAAGTCTTTAGTGATGATCAAGAGATGCAGAGGTTTCTACAGACCATTGATGAATTCTCCAATATCTCAATCGACCAAGAAAGCCAAGAAGGTGAAAATAATGAATCAGAAAATCAACAAACATCTCATCTTCTAAAGGAAGTAGTTGGCCACGATATTGTGGAGCTGAAAACCAATCACATTCCAAGAGGACTAGTACCACTGGAGAGGTTGTTTGACAATATTGATGTTTCCAGAGAAGCTTCCATGAAGTATCAAGAAGAAGAGGTCACATATTGCAATATTGGGACCACTAAGAATCCCAAGATCATCAAGCTGTCTAAAGAATTAGCTGCAGAACAACATGATAGGTATGTCAGTCTCATCAAAAAAATATCTCATACTTTCGCTTGGTCGTATGAGGATTTACTGACATCATCCAGCACAAGATAGCTCTGAAGGTTGGCTCCAAGCCATTCAGACAGAAGATTCAACAATTTAATCCCATGCTGATGTCCATAATCAAGAAAGAGCTGAAACAGATGTTGGATGCAAGGATTATTGTACCATTTAGGTACTCAAACTTGGTGGACAACTTGGTACCTATGAGAAAGAAAAACAAGGAGATACACTTATGTGTTGAATTCCGAAATCTCAACAAGTGTTCTCTAAAATACAATTACCCCCTCCCCAAGTTGGATCATATTTTACAAAGGGTGGTAGGTGTCCACAGGATTTCCTTTTTAGATGGATACTCTGGTTATAACTAGATAGTGGTGTGTGAAGAAGACAAAGAAAAAACAACATTCACCACCCCATGGGGAACATTCATTGACGACAAGATGCCTTTGAGATGATGAATGCATGGGCCACTTTTCACAGAGCCATGGACACAACTTTCGCGGGGGAGAAAGACAAATTTATGGTTATATATTTGGATGACATCACCATTTTCTCCAAATCTGATGATGAACATTTGTAGCATCTAGAGCAGGTCTTCTGGAAATTCAAAAGATACAAAATATCTCTAAACCCTAGGAAGTCTCACTTTTGCATGCCAGAAGGGAAGCTCCTGGGCCACATCATATCAACAGGAGGTATAAAAATTGATCTGAAGCGAGTCAATGCCATTCAAGAGATTGAAATCCCTAGAAATAAAAAGGTTATCCAATATTTCATTGGAAATATAAACTTCCTAAGGTGCTTTGTACCAAATTTCACCGAAATCCTGAAGCCTATCACTAACATGTTGAAGAAATATGTTGTGATAAAATGGTCGCTAGAGGAAAAAACATCATTCCAAAGGATCAAGCAGGCTTTAGTTGAATCCCTTGTATTAGCCAACCCTAACTATACCAAATATTTATTCATCTTTTATTTCACTTCCTAGGAAACCATTGTTGCGGTACTATTGCAGAAAAATGGAGAAGGGCATGAACAACCCATAGCCTTTTTTATAAAATCCCTCTGAGATGCTAATATGAAGTATGATATATTATAAAAGAAGGCTTATGCACTGGTCAAAGCACTCAAGGCCTTCAGGGTATATGTATTACAGTCTAGCATAAAAACCTTTGTTCCTAGCAGCAGTGTCAAAGAGATTCTGGTCTAGCGAGATAGTGAGGGGAAAAGAGAGAAGTGGATTGTCAAACTATTGGAGTATGACCTGCACATAAAACCCACCAAGCTGAGAAAGGGACAAGGACTTGCCAATTTGTTATGAGAATCAAACTGTAACGTGCTATAATTACATCAAATATTCACCCAATCATATGCACCCATAACACGGCCTGGACAAGACAACATGCAGGTATTTGACAATTACTCCTCTTCACCATGGTATAGAAACATCATTTATTTTATGCAACATATTGAATGTCCATCAGATGTGAAGAAGACAAAGGCCAAGTCTCTCAAAATGAAGGTTATCAAATTCTGCATTTCAAACCAGAACTTGTATTGGAGGGATCCTGTTGGCATTTTGTTAAAATTCCTTGAAGAAAATGAAGCCAAACAGGTCACAATAGAAATGCATAGAGGAGTATGTGGAGGACACTAGAATTGGAAGGCCATAGCTCTAAATATCCTAAGGGAAGGGTAATACTAGCCCACCCTTTTCTCTGATATATTTACCATTGTTAGGGCCTGCAATGAACATCATAAATTTGCAGGAAAACAAAAGTTACTATCACTACCCCTAAAACCTATCACTACTAGTGGTCCATTTCAGAAATGAGGGATAGACTTCATAGGTGAGATAAATCCACCCTCCAGTGGGGAGAAAAAGTGGATTCTCACTACCACTGACTATTTCACCAAGTGGATCGAGGTTGTTCCCACTAGGAATGCCACTGACTATTTCACCAAGTGGATTGAGGTTTTGCCCACGAGGAATGCCACTAACAAGGTGATCATGAATTTCATGGAGACCAATATGTTTGCCAGGTTCGGATGCCTCAACAAGATGATAACATAAAACACCCAAGAATTCAAGTCCAAAGCCATGACCGACTTCTGTGGCAGTCATAACATTTCCTTGACACATTCCATGCCCTATTACCCTCAGGGGAACGATCTGACAGAGTCATCAAACAAAACTCTCATTAGGATTATCAAGAAGTTGTTGACCGAAAAAAAGAAATCTTGGGACTTTAAGCTCAAGTATGCTTTGTGGGTTGAAAGAATCAGCACCAAGAAGTCCTTGGGAACGTCACCCTTTCGTCTTGTCTATGGTGCAAACGTTGTTTTTCCTACCTAGATTGGTATACTAGTCCTAAAATTATTGTAGGAAGAGATTGAGGAGCCAAATGACATCCAAAGGAGAATATTTCAGATTATAGAGGTTCAACAAAAGAGAGAAGCATCGGATCAGAGGACCGAAGCATACCAAAACAAGATCAAAACATCCTTTGACAAGAAAATAAAAAAGGAAATCTTTCAAGAAAGTGACCTGGTCTTAAGGTGGGATGCAAGAAGGGATGAAAAGTCCAAGCACGGTAAGTTTGATAACCTATGGTTTGGACCTTTTAAGGTGGTTGAGGTTCTGGACAATAACACATTTATCCTGCACAATCTCGACGATACAAAGATCTTCGGAGGCCCAGTAAATGGTCCTTCCTGAAAAACTATTTTGTTTAAGGATGAGGGAAGGTCCCTCTTTTACCATAGATGATTTCCTTTGGTTTTTGCATTTGATTAGTTAGTTTTGTGCAAATCAAGACTCCATAGCCCAACAAAGGCACTAGTGTTTAGCTGCAGTTTCAAGTTTCAATAAAGACTCCATAGCCCAACAAAGGCATTGGGGTTAGCTTCAACATTAATTTTCAGAGACGCATGGCTGGTAGACAGAACAAAGGTAATAAAAGGGAGGTGGGGGGCAAGTTATTAAATTCAAAGGCACTGATCTGTTGTTCTTAGCACCTCGCAGGGAAGTGTTATCCCCTGTTGGAGCCAATGTTGTACCCTAGGTCTACACCCTTGCCTCTCCTCTCTCATTTCCCTATTCCTTCATAGAATTTTTCCTCTTATGGTTGATAAAGTCAGTTTCCCATTTGTTCAATGGCCCGGTTTTCCTTATTAGATTGTTTGAATGATTCTTTGTGCCGAATTATTTCTATTTTTCTTGAAATATAACTGCATGTCTGGTTTGAGTTTGAAATACTTGTCATGATGTTTTCCACTAATTGAACATGCAGTAGACCCACCAAGCCTTTCCTATGCACAAGAGACATCCAGGTCCACCAATTCCTTTGTATGCACAGTAAGCAACCATGAGAAAAAATGCATCATTCAAAGCAGTCCATTTCGGGCTTGAAATACAAGAAAACAAATGGGTTCAATTTTCAGTCGTCAAATCAAGCAAATATTAAGTCACGACTATCAGATCTCATTGGAGAGAGATCGACGATGGGAAGGCATTACAAGGATCGGGAAGAAAATTAAAGTTTCTACATTTGCTATTTTCAGAGACGCATGGTTGGCAGACAGAACAAAGGTAAGAAAAGGGAGGTGGGGGGCAAGTTATTAAATTCAAAGGCATTGATCTATTGTACCCTAGGTTTGCACCCTTGCCTCTCCTCTCTCATTTCCCTATTCCTTCATCGATTTTTTCCTCTTCTGGTTGATAAAGTCAGTTTCCCATCTGTTTAATGACCTAGTATTCCTTATTAGATTGTATGAATGATTCTTTGCGTCGAATTATTTCTGTTTTTCTTGAAATATAATTGCATGTCTGGTTTGAGTTTGAAATACTTGTCATGATGTTTTCCACTAATTGAACATGCAGCATGCCCACCAAGCCTTTCATGTGCACAAGAGACATCCAGGTCCACCAATTCCTTTGTATGCACAGTAAGTAACCATGAGAAAAAATGCATCATTCAGAGCAGTCCATTTCAGGCTTGAAATACAAGCAAACAAACGGGTTCAATTTTCAGTCGTTAGATCAAGCAAAGATTAAGTCACGACTGTCAGATCTCATTGGAGAGAGATTGACGGTGGGAAGGCATTATGGGGATCGGGAGGAAAATTAAAGTTTCTACATTAGCTAATTTTAAGAGACGCATGGCTGGCAGACAGAACAAAGGTAAGAAAAGGGAGATGGGGGGCAAGTTATTAAATTCAAAGGCACTGATCTGTTGTTCTTAGCACCTCGCAGGGAAGTGTTATCCCCTGTTGGAGCCAATGTTGTACCCTAGGTCTGCACCCTTGCCTCTCCTCTCTCATTTCCCTATTCCTTCATCGAATTTTTCCTCTTCTGGTTGATAAAGTCGGTTTCCCATCTGTTCAATGACTTGGTTTTCCTTATTGGATTGTTTGAATGATTCTTTGTACCAAATTATTTCTTTTTTTCTTGAAATATAATTGCATGTCTGATTTGAGTTTGAAATACTTGTCATGATGTTTTCCACTAATTGAACATACAGCAGGCCCACAAAACCTTTCCTGTGCATAAGAGACATCCAAGTCCACCGATTACTTCGTATGCACAGTAAGAAACCATGAGAAAAAATGCATCACTTAGAGCAGTCCATTTCGGGCTTAAAATACAAGCAAACAAACAGGTTCAATTTTCAGTCGTCAGATCAAGCAAAGATTAAGTCACAACTATTAGATCTCATTGGAGAGAGATCGACAATGGGAAGGCATTACGAGGATCGGGAAAAAAATTAAATTTTCTACAAGTTGTGAGCCTGCGATCGCTCAGGATCGTTGATATTTCTAAATCAACAGATCAATGGTGGATATTGATCCCACTACAGACGAGCATATTCTCTTTGCGGAGATTGGGAAGGAAATTAAAGAGTGAGCGAGTTGAGTCTCTGCAATCACCTGTGGTCGTTGATATTCAAGCAAGAGACACGTGTCATGCGATCATGTACTCCAAGAGGAAACAAGCAAAATTTGAGTGAGTAAAGGACTCTCGAAGACCCGAAGCCCAGAGTTCATCTGGACCGTCATCAACAAGGACACGCGGCACCCGATATTTCACTTCTGCGACTTATCACTCCAGAAGGTTTGCAGAGAGAAGCACTAGAGAAAGAATTACCTGAAGTTCTGAAGTAAATCTTGACCGTCCAAAACAAGAGGACACGTGGAGGCAGATCTCTCACTTCAAAGATACGAGACTCTAGAGGATTGTAAGAACTATGCATTGAAAAGGCCCGAAGCACGAAATCCCAAAGTGAATCTCAACCTCCCAAATCAAGAGGACATGTGGAGGTAGATCTCTGACTTCAAAGATACGACACTTTGAAGGATTGTAAGAACTATGCATTGAAAAGGCCTGAAGCCCGAACTCCCGAAGTGAATCTCGACCGTCCAAAACAAGAGGACACGTGGAGGAAGATCTCTCACTTCAGAGATACGACATTCCGGAGGATTGTAAGAACTATGCATTGAAAAGGCCCGAAGATCGAACTCCCGAAGTAATTGTGGATTGTTGATCTCAAATCAACAAGAACCGTTGATCTTTGCAGCAGGTAAGAAAGGAATATCACCTGAAGGCCCGAAGTCCGGAGATCCTACCACGTCAACCGGGCTCGTACTACTTCCGGAGATTTCCAAGCACAACATTCATAAACTCCCGAAGCCTGAAGTCTCAGAGACACATGGCACTCATTCTCTTGAGACACATGGCACTCATATGTTAGGACACATGGCATTCATTTCAGGCCGCCATGTCACTCTGGGCCCATACTACTCTAGGAGTTATACAAACTTTGCATCTAAATTGGCGCCATCGCTAAATCAGATAGGGGAGTTCCAATATGGCAGATGGATAGAACTTTAGCAGGGGCGCTAAAGTAGCAGGGTCACCTGGATCATAGATTGTGACAAGATCGACAACCACACTTCATTGCGGGGACATAAAATGCTTGAATGTTAACATCCTTCAGTGCTTGTGCAATCAAAACCATGGTATTTTTGTAGAGGTATGTGGCATTTGGTGGTGGATTGAGGGGGTCAGAGCAGTGTGGATCCAAACCACCCTCAAAAACTTTTGCAATCATGTGCTTATATGACGTTAGTTCACCACGTCACTCTGAGATATTTTCACGCTGCACATCCAGTTGTCTCCAGTGGCCTCCAACAACGTGTGTGCACGCCATGATCAATGTTGAAATCAGCTCCGTCACTTCGAATCAGTTTCTTCCATAGTCACAGTTCATCCCAGCACTCGCACCAATCCAGTTTCATCGCTAGTGTCAGTTTTCAATTATTCAGTTCAAGACTATGTTTAGTTTAAAGCATAATAAGTGGTCTTATATGTGTGATAAGAACCACTCTTTTTTATTAATTCAAGTGTGAAGTATACTCTGTTGTACTCCAACAGTGTTTTAGTCAAGTTAATTAATCATTCTGCGATTGTTAATGTAGAGTTAAGTCTCAGTCCCAGATGGATGAGAGCCTCTACAACTCTGATAAATATGCAGTTTCTGTATGTTTTGAGGGTTGGATTTTTGGGAAAGGATAGCAATACATCAGACTGGTTGGACCCATTCTATGCATGGATTAAATCTCTCTACCTCGTGAATATACTCTTGATGACAGTGTTTCGTTCAAATCTTCATGTGTTTTTATCTTATCTTGAATGTAGTTTTGATTTGTGCAAAGTACATTTCATTTCCTTCAGCTATTCTATAACTTTTCTTTATTGATATGCAACCTGTGAAAATAGCTAATACTTGGTGAAGATTTGTTTTTATTGCAACCTGTGAGAGAAATTGCATTTTTGATACATGTTTAATGTCTTGAAATGATATTTTAAGTATTGAACTTCTTGTAGCGGATTATTCACTGAGTAATTTGTTGTTTCCCTTTGTTTTCTATTATTTCACTTGTCTGTCATTAGTGTGCCACTAGCCAAGGAGGACCCTCATCCATATCATTTTTCCAACCCAACCATGCTCCTATCTTGGTAAAACTAGCCCTCCAACTGACCCAAAAAACGAAATTATCAAAAGAACAATCATCCCAAAACTTGAGGTGGCCTAGCTTTGCCCTTTAGCAGTCAGGTGCAGAATTTAGGACCAACACTCGGGATGGTGGGCAGCCTTTTGGGTTGCATTTTTCGCCTTCAGTGGATCAATCTGATGCAAGCCAGTCTCAGGTCCTGCCCCAAGTTCATAGTTTAGATGATTGACTAGGTTTTTCTCTTTTCTAGCATGGGTTTGTTTCACTATTTGATATTAATTGTTCCTAGTCTATCAAGTTCAATTAAGTCAATTGTAGAACATAGTTCTAGTGTCACAAACTCGGTTTATTATGTATATATTTTGTTAGATGATCTGATTTCCCACTGAGTAGGCCAACAAACTCATGGACTATTAAAGGTCATATGAATTGAGTATATGAATTGAATTTTGGTTATGATGGTCACTATATACATATTGTTAATATTTTAATAGAAATTTGTTTACTTACACATATGAAATTAAATTGTCATTTAAAACTTTAATTTTTTTATATTAATTTATATTTAAAGTTATTTATATTAATTTTACATTTAAATTTAGATTAATTTTACATTTAAATTTACATGAAAGATTTATGTCAACATTAACGAATATATGAATTTGAACATTTGTTTTTTACAAATTTACCACTTACAATCTAAATATGTTCTTTAAAAATTCCGCATTTAAAATCATGACATCAGAATTATGTTTAAATATGCTATCAGGCCTGGAATTTGACGGGCTGTAGCCCGTTTTTTACCTCTCAGCCCGTATTTGACAGTGGGCAATAAATTTTACACGTCATCACTGACTAGCATGAGAATTGTCTACCTGTCAGTTTGATGTGTAACTACCTCCAATGCCCGTCAAAATCTCTAGTAGGTATACGAGCTAAGTAGTAGGGCTAGGTAGTAGGCACGTCGTGGAAGGCTGCAGACTCGTTACTTGGAAGTTGGAGGCTGGAGCGACTTGAAGGCTCGGACGTGTATTATTTCATAGGATGCCGGGAGTCGGGACAACTTGAATACACACCCACTAGTTTTTTTTTCCACAGACATGCGGCATGCCCAGTGAACATAGCTTTGATGATTGACCATCTTTTTGAAAGCTTTCCAGGGTTTCGAACCCACGATCCCCGCATATTCAAGTACATTAATTTCCCCRGATCTCTAGGGTACAAGTAAATCAYTGCCAGCTTGGACGACATGGAACAAATTTGCTGGACTTCGTAAAAATTCGAAAAGGGTGCGTGAACCGTATGAGTGGTGTTTGCATTTGCAGCAATCTATTGGTTGCCGCTAATTTCGCATTTTGCTGCTGGAGCCTGGCATGACATTATAAATCACTCTTTACGGCTAGGTAGTAGGCACGACGTGGAAGGCTGCAGACTCGTTACTTGGAAGTTGGAGGCTGGAGCGACTTGAAGGCTAGGACGTGTATTATTTCATAGGATGCCGGGAGTCGGGACAACTTGAATACACACCCACTAGTTTTTTTTTCCACAGACATGCGGCATGCCCAGTGAACATAGCTTTGATGATTGACCATCTTTTTGAAAGCTTTCCAGGGTTTCGAACCCACGATCCCCGCATATTCAAGTACATTAATTTCCCCGGATCTCTAGGGTACAAGTAAATCACTGCCAGCTTGGACGACATGGAACAAATTTGCTGGACTTCATAAAAATTCGAAAAGGGTGCGTGAACCATATGAGTGGTGTTTGCATTTGCAACAATCTATTGGTTGCCGCTAATTTCGCATTTTGCTGCTGGAGCCTGGCATGACATTATAAATCACTCTTTGTTTGTTCCATTGCCCACTGTTTTATAGAATGGCACGCGGCTTGCATACATTTACTACTTTCAAGTTTCCAGGACAGGCTCGCCGCTCACTGTTCATAGATTGAA
>JASDQU010307982.1:92100-109159 GCA_032191745.1 Picea mariana
TTTAAAGCGGCATTTACTTCTAGGATAGACAGATATTTACATAGATCTGTATTGGATGATATGCTATTTGATTTCTTAATGGTTAATTTCTTGTCTATTAACAAACGCAGAGCATTTGGTATCAAAAAATAGTGGAATGTTTTCAAATTAACTCTTTCAATTTTATAAAACTTTCTTGCTTGCAGTCTTAGGCCTTTTCTCAAAACGGATTTCTAGTATCGAGAATCTGTACGACAGCCTAATTTGGGTTGAAACACGTGGTGTTGTGCATACTAAAGGCAGGAAATTTTGCAAAAATTGAAAACTACAAGATTCCCTTCTCTTCGACCGAGGGCACCGATATGCGAATCCAGAGCATTTGATTTGATGTAATATTAGGATCAAAAGCTACGGCGCAGTAAATATAAATAAAGAAGACATCAGGACTAGAATGGCTTCCCACGCCCAGCATTATCTATCCCCGGCAAATACTCCTTTAGCTTACCTGTGTAAGAGTCACGGTGATTTGTTTAACATGATTTATATCTATATCTATAGATATATATGGTGGGAGGAACAATTCGTATAATGHGCACMAAACTTTAAGCTGGACTGAKAATTCARCATCTYCYGTATCTCYYGTGTCTTAGCCAAATCWATAGGCCTTTKCTTYCTGTAATGTTTGACGGGAGGTTTCATTAATGTCTAGTACAAGGACGAAGAGAGTTAATTTCCAAAAGAATTTCAATGCGAGAGTGAATCGAATAAGATAAAAAAATACGGCACCTTAGGTTTAAAGCTTGACGATTTGCTCCATAATGAAGAAGAAGTTGAGAACAATCAATATGATTGTTTTTAACTGCATAAAAAATGGGCGTTTCCTTCGTCTCTGTAACTATATAAACAGCTTCGAGATCTCGGAACATACAAAAAATTGACACTTATAAATCTACATAAAACGTAAAATGACAGGTATGAAAAAGAAACACCTGTCATCAAATTTGCACTTGACAGGTAAAGTAAATATGAAATTCCAGGCCTGTATGCTATTACATTGAAACCCTAAAGACTCTTGTATTAGACATTAAAATTTAAAATCCAAGTTCAATCATAATTTAAAGTGTATTTGTTTGACTCCAACATTAAAATTTAAAATCCAAGTTCAATCATAATTTAAAGTGTATTTGTTATTTATCTGATATTACATTGTTATTTAAAGAATTGCAATACATATTTTGATATGATATTACATTTTTAATTTTTTAATATATATTTTGATATGATATTATATTTTTTAATCTTTTGAAATATATGTGAGTGTCAGTTTATGTATGAAATTAAAATAAAATATTACTAAAAAGTTAATTTATGTAATGGATTAAAGTTAAATATTATGAATTGGGTGTTTGATTGCTAGTTAAAAAGTCTACACAGTTATACATACCCTATTCTATGTGGAAATTTGTGACTTCCAAAATGGAAACATATATTCTTTTTTTTTTCACAAAAACTAGAGAATTTTATAGCATTAAAAAGGTGTGGTCAAGATCACTGAGTGCAATATTAGTTTCAAAAATTTCTCAAAACTCCCAAAAAATTGTTGCATAGCTAGTTATACAATGACTATATCGATTCCCTTACTAATTCTCCAGAAATTTAGCCTACTACTATCCTAAAAAGAGTATAACTGGTAGAAAATATCATTGATACATATACAAAAATAAAACATGGAGATCACATATTGAGATTAATCAACTACCATGTTCTTGCTTGATGTTTGGCATTCATTGTTTTTCCTATTCCTTTGCCAAGGGATCGTTGAGGTTTGGTATTGGACAAACAAATGCTACTGACTCATTCCTTGATTCCTTGCTAGAGTTGCCTGCTGGAGATGACTATTCATGATTCCTTTCCAAGTGTTCAATTTTGAATTTCATCTCCTCGTGTTGACTTCTCCATGCATACACTTCATCTTGTAACTGACCGATCAGATTTCAATGTTGAGAAAGTGTTTCCAAGACAAAGGAGACAATGGAGCTTAAATCCCCCACCCTTATCTATAATCATTGGCATTCTTCTTCCTCAATATCCTTCATTTCTCTGCCTAAGGCTCTCTTTCCTCCTCTTCCCTCCAAATTCATTATGTCTGAGGTGTATCACCTAGGCTCACTATCTTCATAGGCAGTCCATCTTCCTTCTAAGACACACAAGGAGAATTTGCTTTGAACTACTTTCAACCCCAACACATAGAGCACTCGAGCCATAAAAATTGAACCTCGAGCAAATGGCCACCCTTCCCACCACAAAAACCCACTAGAGCTGCAATTTTACATACACTCCAACCGTGATTCTCTCTTTCTATTGCTACTCCGGATATATCCATGTTTCTGTTGCAAAGCCACTTGAAATCATAATTTAGATGAATGTATCCAGAGCCATTATTTCACACCGCATCCTATACCTTCCCGAGCTGGAATAACCAAATTCTTCTTCCCTTCATGACCTCAGAAGACCACCCAGTGACGAATGTAGTTCTTTGATCCAATTGCCTAAACCTAGGACGTACCATCCCACTGTCCGCTAGAAGATTCAACCTGCACCAGGATTCCAACTCATCGAAACTAATGTACCTTCCACGTGAATCCATTACCAGGGAGTAAAGTCTCACATGCACAAATTGGTTTGTTTCCATCATGCTTCCCATCCTCCATCTTATCAACTTCTGTGAATTGGGACATATGCCACGAAACCACCACCACCTCCCACGCATCAAACACGTGGGATCCTTGAGCAAGGGGAGAATAGTGGACCCTTGGTCAAGTTAAAGGAGCATATGACTCCTCACAATTGACCCCCAAGAGACTAGGGGATTTACCAATTTCTTGATTTGAAATTTCATCCGCTTCATAATTATTATGCCTATAGACATGAAAAAAACACATATGAATACCACTAGAGTGAAGCTAGATTCGATACACAATTTTATTTAGTGAAATATCCTTCGACGAGGAACCTGAGATCATAAGACTGATAATCATTTTGGAGTCCCCGACTCCATTCAGTGTATGGATTTTCTTTTGTTTGACTAATAAAATTCCCTGAAATAGAGCATAGGCTTCTGCTCTATTATTAGTTTCGATTCCTAAATTCTAATAATATTCCAAGACTTTATTTCCTCCAGGGTCTAGGAGAACCCCCTGTTAAAATGTTGATGTGCTCATTTTAACCATAGACAATATCACTATTGTCACCCAACCATAGGCACACAACCACCCTCAAGCACCTTAACCTTTTCTATATAGAATGATTATGGAAAGCCACACTAGAACCAACAAATAAACCCTAGTTGCAGTAGTAGTATGAGATGGAACTAGAAAACACCATCCAACTACAGCAACAACACGAGACATGGAGAGCACACCTTCTCCGATGGTAGCACACAAGAGAGAAAGTCTCCACAACCACATAATAAGAACAATAATCAACTGCAGCAGTTGCAGTTGCACTTCTTCCCCAAAATTTTCACCTTCAATAAATCCACCAATATACTCCAAGATGTCACCAAGAATACCACCAAGAGATACTAGAAGGTAGGGTGCATATCTTAGGTTAGACAGCGCTAGAGAGAGAGACCAAGAATCACCCCAGAATATGCACCTTCCTTTCTTGCAACTACAACTCAAAATTTGCACTATACTTACTGAGAGAGTGAGTGAAGTGAGTGAGTACAAATGAGCTAGAGCACCTCCTATTTATAGTGGTTCTTGTCACCTGTCTGGGCCAACTTGTCTTTCTGGAAGGTAATGCATTGATATTATTTATTCTATTGAGCTGACTTGTCATCTAGGGTTCATACCATAATATCAACACTCCCTCTTAGCTAGGGAGGTAGTAATTTTAATGGTCTCAAACACATCCATCCATTTCACATGGTATGGGAAAGGCTCACATAGTCTTGCATACCATTCTATAGGTAGCATCATCATAGCCACAAAGACTATCTCATGATCACGCAACTCAAGTCATGAGCATTATCATCACTATCAGTATCATCTGGTAGCATCATGGAATCAAAATATATCATCGTTTGCATCATCTCTCGAGGCCATACTCCATCTAAGTAATGAGGCATGATGTTGAATAAGTCATGTGCTAAACTTAGAGCACTCAACATAGTGTCTCGCATAAGTCACTCACTCAACATAGTGATATAGGGACCATTCTTCCTATCATGGTCACTGCCTATGACACATGAAGAATGACTTTCCCAACAGATGATGAAAGCCACACCATGGGATACAAGGAAAATTCTTCCCACTCTAGTCACTACTGTGAAATCAGGAAGAATGATTTTCCTAGACCATTTCCCCCCCTCTAGCCACTACTGTGAACTAAGGGAAAATGTTTGTCATGTACCTTTCTCCCCACTCTGGTCACTATTTTGAACTCACGGAGATGAAAGATTCTTCCTGTCTGGGAAGAGCCCTAGGAGAATAGTTGTCTTGGACTATTCTACATGTTCAGGCAATGCCCCAGGAGAATAGTTGTCCATGGTACATCAACAATTTTTTATGCCTGGACCATTCTCCAGCTGGAGAATGTATGTCCACCAATACACTGACTATCCATGATGCCATATATCAACACTCCCTCCCATTCGAGGAATTCATCTCCTCCTTTTCAACCAAGGTAGGGTATCTCCATAAGTCCCAGCGTGTCCCTCAAGTATGAAAACTTTATCTTGGACAAAGGTTTTGTCAAAATATCAGTTGTATGCTCATCGGTGGATATGTACTGGAGAATCACTTCTCCATTCTAGACTTTATCATGGATAAAATAATACTTGATCTCAATGTGCTTCAACCTGTCATGGAACACAGTGTTCTATGAAAGCTTCACACAACTCTGATTATCACAATATATCACAATCGAATCCAACACTTGATCAAATAGGCCAGAAATCAACTTACAGATCCATATTGCTTCCGTACAAGCATCACAAGTTGTAATATACTATGATTCTGCAGTGCTGAGTGCAACAAAATTCTCTTTCCTGCTAGCCCATGATATCATTACATAGCCCAAACTGAAACATATACCAGAAGTACTATTTTTTTCATCTGCGCTCCCTACCCAATCTGAATCAGTAAATCCATGCAGTTGTATGTCACTGTTTGAGGCATATCTCAAACCATAATTTAGGATCCCATGAAGATATCTCAAAATGTGCTTTGCAACTATCCAATGCTCATGTCTAGGTTCCACATGGAACTAGCTCAACGTGTTCACAACAAAGAAAATGTTTGGCCAAATACATCAATGAGCCAATCAACTGCCAGTACAAGGACAGGTCCACTGGATCAGAGTCAAAGTCTCTCAGCTTCGTCATGTTTGTCACCATAGGAGTTGACATGGATTTGCAATCCATCATCCCAAAATTATGAATGATATTTACAACATACTTCCCTTGCCCTAGTAATATTTCACCACGCTTATGCCATACTTCTAGTGCCAAATAATAATGCATGAGACTAAGATCCTTCATATCAAATTCATAGGATAGCTCTCACTTACACTGAATAATGAGAGGCTCTGCACCTGTCAGAAACAAATCATCAACATATAGTAGCAGGATCACATGTGCATCATTCACAACCTTGTAATAAAGGTTTGGATCAACATAGCTCTTGGAAAATCCAAGTCTCGTCAAGTAATTGTAAATTCATGCATACCAAGCTCTTAGAGGTTGCTTGAGTCCATACAAGGCCTTCTTTAATCTGCATACATGGGTTTCTCTTAGGTGTACCTCAAGACCTTGAGGTTGCTCTATGTATACTTCTTCCTCAATTACTCCATTGAGAAAAGTGGTCTTCACATCCATCTGATGTAAACTCTAACACATGGATGTTGCAAGAGATATGATGGCTCGAATAGAGGTGTATCTAGCAAATAGAGAAAGTGTCTCATCATAGTCTTCTCCCTCCTGCTGGGAGAACCCTCTAGCCACAAATCTTTCCTTGTATTTTGAAGTGACTACAGACTTTCCTTTAGGTCTAGGCACAATTTCCCATACATCATTTTTCATGATGGATTGATATTCTTTCATCATAGCTTCCTTCCATTCTTTCATTTTGACTACTTCTTCAAAGGTGGAAGGTTCTGCATTGACAAGACTTGTCATGAGTGCAACATAACTAGAGAATATTTTTGGGCCTCTTGCTTTCCTTGAAGGTGCCACTGGGAGCTTTATGTCTTTATGCTTCTTGTAGGGTGGATTTGAGCCATGTTGGTCATTTTATGGTCTTAGGTACAATAACTGGTTCCACGGGTTCAAGTGGTTGTTCTAGTTCTTCATTGGGATGTTCTGGGGAACATGTAGTTTCTTCCTTGGGACCTTCATGTTCTTCTTCATTGTTGGAATCCATGGAATCTTCTATAGATTTTCCTAAGGCAATCTTTTCATTAAAAGTCACATCTCTGCTGATTTCAACCTTCTGTTGGCCTGTAACATAGATTATGTAAGCTTTTGATTACTCACTATATCCAACAAATATACCCTTATTTCCTTAAGGTTCCAACTTCTTTCTTTTGTCCTTGGGAACATGAATATAGAGAAGACAACCAAAGATTCTCAAGTGTTCATCACTTGGCTTCTTTCCTGAGAAAGCTTCTTCTGGAGTCATGTTCTTCAATATACAATGAGGACTTCTATTATGAACATATACGAATGTCATAACTTCTTATCCCCATAGAAACATGGATAGCTTATGGTCATTCATAATTGCCTTAACAAATTCTTCAATGGATCGATTCTTTCTTTCTGCCACACCATTCTATTGAGGATTATAGGGAGTAGTGAGCTCCCTCTTAATCCCAAACTCTCTGCAAAATGTCTTGAAGTCATCTAAGGTGTACTCTCCTTCATTATTGAACCTCAAGATCTTTATCTTCTTTTTGGATAAGATTTCCACAAGTGCTTGAATTTCTCGAACTTACTAAATACTTCACTTTTTGCTTTCAAGAAACAAATGCAAGTTTTATGTGAGAAATAATCAATAAAAGAAACATAATATACATATCCACTTAGTGAGGAGGTCAACATTGGTCCACACACATCTGAGTGAACGATGTCCAAAACTTTGTTTTCTTTACACGTTTCCTTTAGAATTGGTACTTAGTGAGATCACCTGCCTTGCCACTTGATGGAATCATCTGCTCCATGTTTAAAACTATCACTATAGCTCCTTCTCATAGCTATCGCCTATGACCTGCTCGGAACAAGAACAACAAGAGAAAAATTAT
This sequence comes from Picea mariana, assembly GCA_032191745.1. NCBI lineage: Eukaryota > Viridiplantae > Streptophyta > Pinopsida > Pinales > Pinaceae > Picea > Picea mariana. Next base: position 99,382 of record JASDQU010307982.1, read on the forward strand.
TTGAATAACATTTTCATAAGAACATATCTATGGTAACAAGGATGGTAGTCATCATATAATTACCAAGGTGACCTACCCGGGAGCAAAACAAGAAATATCTCCTAGAGGAGATGTTATTTCATTTTACAAACAAGTGCAATAAGCATCTATATCAATAGTACTTACATGCAACCAAGTATACCTAGCAGTAATAGAACCTTTCAAAAAATGTTGTCACAACTATAGTGTTTACTTGTACTGTAGCAACTATCAAACTTGATATGTGCAAATTGAAACTTAACAATTTGATCAATCAAACTTGGAACCTGGAGCCTCAACTGCTAGGGAGGGTGCGCTTGTTCCTCTGAATGTACTGAATCCAAGATCACTACTTGGACATGGTCTCTTGTACATCCCCTACAAACACACTCATGCTTTGCTGGATGATATAACTTGAAAATCATATACAAGTGCATACCTTTGAAATTTGTAGCATCGTTCGACTTGTCTTCTAATCTGAAACTAGACACCATCTTGACAAGAAGAGGTTAGAAATTGAATAAAAAAGGTTCAATGATTAGAACAAACTAGAAACCATGAAATTTCAACTTTGACCACAAAATCAATTTTGACCAAAAGTCAACCTTTGACTTTGACTTTGACCAAGAACTCAAACTTGACGTTTTTGTTGACTGAGGGTACCAAGGGGTGCACTAGGCTAAGGCACACTAGAATATCCAATAATTATGCCAAGTGTTTCACTTAAAGTGCCCAAAGAATTAGGTTAGGGTTTGCTGCAACTGCAAAATCATAAACCCTAGTTGCAGTTGCAACTGGTGCTACAACGAGCTTGACAAAGAACTGTCAAACTTCCTTCTAAAGGTTAGACTGTTATGAAGGTAGAGTGGGCCCATAACATGTTAAAATGTTGATGTGCTCATTTTAACCATAGACAATATAACTATTATCACCCAATCATAGGCACACAACCACCGCCAAGCACCTTAACCTTTGCTAGATAGAATGATTCTGGAAAGCCACACTAGAACCAACAGATAAACCCTAGTTGCAACAATAGCACAAGATGGAACCATAAAACACCATCCAATTGTAGCAACAACACAAGATAGAGAGAGCACACCTTCTCCAAGGGTAGCGCACAAGAGAGAAAGTCTCCACAACCACAGAACAAGAACAATACTCAATTGTAGCAGTTGCAGTTGCACTTCTTCCCCAAAATTTGCACCTTCAAGAAATCCACCAATATACTCCAAGATGTCACCAAGAATACCACCAAGAGATACTAGAAGGTAGGGTGCATATCTTAGGTTAGATAGCGCTAGAGAGAGACACCAAGAATCACCCCAGAAGATGTGCCTTCCTTTCTTGCAAATGCATCTCCAAACATGCGCTATACTTTATTGAGAGAGGAAGTGAAGTGAGTGAGCACAAATGAGCTAGAGCACCTCCTATTTATAGTGGTTCTTATCACCTGTCTAGGCCAACTTGTCTTTGTGGAAGATAATACATTGATTTTATTTATTCTACTTAGCCAACTTGTCTTCTAGGGTTTTTACACATTTGTTTAGGGTTTCTCTTGTTTCCAAAATATTCTATTCTAGTCAAAGGTTACACATGAAGGTTAATACTTCCTGCATCTACCATAATATCAACATCCCCCACCCCCGCACCTGGATCCCCTTGGAAACACATATTCTTAACCACTAGGCCTAGTCAGATTATATAGTAAACTAAAGATAAATATTATTCAAAAAACACATGACCCCATTCGAAGAAACACATATTTCTTAACCATTAGGCCCAGTAAGATTATATAGTAAACTAAGGATAAATATTATTCAAAAAGCACATGACCCCATTCGAAGTAGCTTTAGCAACGCTTTAAGGTTTTATGTTTTGGCTTTCTTGCTCATACTAAACATTTTATGTTTTGGTCTTTTTGAGGTCAATTTATTTGTTTAATTTTACCTAAAATCTGATAAAAAAATGTTGGATCTGCATATTTGAGTGGTTAAATCTGTAAATCAATATTTGCAACAAGTTGAATCTATTTATACATTTAGAAATGCAATTTAAATAACAGAAAATCGAGATTTCACCCAAATTTGTATCGCATAAAAAATACCAAAACATAAAATATTTATACAACAATTTTATAAAACTAATAAATAACTAAATTATGATAAATTTTATTCTTCCAATCATATATATATATAACTTAAAAACCTTAAAAAATTATAATAACTTTTACATTTTTGCTCCGTCAAAGCAATTGTTTCGATATTAAGATCTAAGATACAAGTTCCATGTGTTATTTACGAATTCATTGCTGTTTAAAGTATTTGTTATTTACAAATTCAAGTCTTTGTTTTTTATTCTATTTTTCAAACTAGAAATTTAGAAACCCACTTAGCTGTTTAGAAACCCACTTAAAAGTATTATAAATGAACTCGCTCAGATTAATGTAAAAAACTAGTAGTTATAGATAAAAGTTTCATCCTCGAGGGCTCGAGGGTTTTAGTGTTATGGTCAGGGTTTCAAAAGATTTTACAGATTCTACAGTGTGAAAATTAACTCAAAAGATTCTACAGTGTGAAAATTATGAATTCAAAAATTAAAGAATTTTACAAGAAGACATGAAAAGAGACCTACCTTAACTCCAATCGCTTAATCTATTAATATTAGATTGTCGCATCTAAGTTAATGCCATCATTCTATGAATGACCACCTACTTCATTTAAGTCGTGTCATGCTTTTTATTTTAATTCGTTTTATTTTAATTAGGGTTAAGTTAAAAGACATTATTGGTAATATATGTTTTTTTTGGGTTATATAATTTTTTTTGGAAATTAAAAATTCAAATCTAAAGTAAAGTAAGGTATTTTTAAAAATAGATTATTATGATTTTAAAAATAGATTATTATTATTTTTATTATATTAAGAAAAAAAACTAGAAAATAAAACATCATATGAATTATTTAAAAAAAAATTGACAAATATTTTATATTATTAAATCAATATAACACATTATATAAATTATTTAAATAAAAAATAAAAGAAAATATTTACGCCGAAAGGCATACACCTATTGACAATGGACACAATTATTGATCTTTTAATCTTAAATTCTAATCTGCTGGCTAAGAATTGAAGATGCTGACATATTCTTAGTGGTCCTCCAAAATCAATGAGTTAGATTTTATGAAGGCATCCGTTCACATGTTTACTTTTTTACATTTACCTAATCACATTATAAATTTACTGTAAAAATACATAATTACCACGTTCAAATGATTAAGGAGGATTAAAATATATGCAGGCCACGTTTATATCATTAAGAAACATTCTACACACGTTTCATTTTGATGGCAATCATTCATTTTTTATATCTGAAAAGTCGTTTGATGCCACGACCTGCACGAACGTTTTATGTACTCTCTGTGTTGAAGTCACGGCTCAGTCACGGCTCCCCTTTCGGCGTTCTCCAGCCGCGAGTCGGCTGTGCTAGTATATGTATTATTCAAAATAAATTACCAAATATTGCAAATTTTCTACAACTCAATTTCTACCAACCTATTAAATTTAATTCTTACAGTTGAACACACTACATTCTAGATCACTCCCGCATGCAATCCCAGATCAATTTTCACTCACTCCCGGAAAACATTATGTTGGCAAAGATTTCAATCTTTGAGTGGAAAACGAATTGAGAGATCCAGTGAATCTATGTTGTATACTCTTAAACCACCTTACAAATAATGTCGATAATCATCCAGATATATAGTAGTCACTATAAGAAACAGGATACAGATTGTCATCACCTACTTAATTCATATTTTAAAAGCTACTGCACATTCTGCTCAAGATTTATAAAAGCCCCAATTTCAAAAGTTAAGTTATCGCACAATCTGCTCAAGAAAATTCATCAATAACCCTAAAACGGACAAACCCTAACTCCGTATAATGTCCCCGCCATTGTGAAATGAGAAATCCAATATTGTCGAAAAGAATTCTATTGGTTCAGAGAATATACAATAAATTAAGAGGACAGTGAAAAGATCCCTTTATCTCTTAAATGGCTTAACAATCATGTAAGAAAATCGTGTTACCATATACAAAAGACTCTGGCTTGAGTCCAGAAAAGAATAACCTCCGCAAAGCCGATAACCACAATGTCGTATACATAAAGAATATCAGAACTATTCAGAAAATAGTAGCCGCCTCTTACGGGAATCATAAAAACGGATCAGAGGACAGCCGCAAGACATCTCAGTAAAATTGACAGGCCAGGAAGGGAATGAAGGAGGCGACAAGGGCGGAGAATAGGGAGGGAAGGAAGGGCATTGAAGCAGCGCCAGCCTCCATTGTCGGACTGGGGGCAGCTACCTTCACCTCTGCTGCTTCTGCCGCTCCCATCATTATGATGACAACGACGAAGAGAGCTGCAGATGCGTACTTGCCTGCGCCTGCCATTCTTTCTCACAGTCACAAGAAACCTGCTCCTGCTAGCAGATACCGAAAAGTTCAAACTCTAACCACAGACCTCGCCGAACAGATGTGAATATCAGACAGACAAGAACACCCCAAATGTGAAGCGGCAATCTTTCTTCTCTGAGATTCGAACACTTAACCAAAGGGACTAACAGACGTGAGTCGCGGAATTTGTACATTAGCAGGGTTGAGAGTCGCGCGTATTAATACTTGTTTCCACCCCCTACCAGCAACGGACAATTCACGCGTCCCCCAAAATAAAATATAAAATATATCTCTCCCAGCTGCTGAAGGCCCGGAAAAAAAAGATAAACATATCTGTCCCAGGTAAGCTATGCAAGTATTATGATTAAATGTGGGGTGGCAATTGATGCGGATGGCGACAGGCGAGCAGACAGCATGTCGGCCAGCCTGGCTGTGGTTTTCCACAATGCGTGGGCTCATGTCATTGGTAGCTTTAGATTCGTTTTTCGTTTGCCCCTCTTTCTTTATTTATCCGACCCCACGCACCAAACAAATAATTTGGTCCCGACGACGCAAAGCGGGGAAGTAGCACGTTACTTAGTGGTATGGTAGGAATTTCGAAACTTAACAGCCCGAGGGTTTTGAAAGTTTCAATACCCTTTTCCTAATGAAGAATGTTGATAGCTTGTAGGAATTTTTAATTGTATTTGACTAGTAAATTGTTTTGTGATGGGCAATCAGTTAGTCAAATTCCATTCCCATATATATAATTATTCATTTTTATATTATTTAACCATCCTATACAATTAATTTTAGAATCAGAATGTTAATAACATTATTGACATTTATTTACTTTTCAAAATCATTAAATTCGTTGTTTAAGTTTGTAAAATATGTTAGAATTCAAGATGCCTTATCAAAACCCTTTGCTTTCAAAGTTGGAATTGTTAATACAAATTCTAGGATCAAAATAACCCACAAAATCTTGCGGGAGGGAATCCTTGCAGGGAGCTAGGAGAGAGATAGGTGTCATGGACATATGAGATTTGGAGAAACTTTGGAGAGTATTGTACCAATACAAGGAAATGATCTCCGCAAATAAGGAAGCTATTCTTTACTTCTATTAAATTGGTAGAGATAGAGCAAGCTTATTCCACTTACTTAACCAATGTAATGAATATCTTTGAGCAATAAAAGTAAAGGATATAGTTTTTGGAGTTTGAATGTGCCAGGTTGCACAATCTCATCATAAACCAACATGTAAAATCTTAAGCTTTTGCTTCTAACAATAGGAGAAGAGATAATTCATGTCAAGTTGTGCTCAAGGAGGAATAATCGATGTACCCGCAAAGAGACCCCATGAAAATTTAAGGACAAAGTCTTCCTCATTCAGATGAGGGATAGGAAGAAGAAGAAAGTACCAGAATAATCTACATTTTGGGAATTTATGTAAGATAGGCTACTTGTAAGACAACCTAGAACTATATGTAATCACCAAGAAACTCTTTGTTGTGCTTTGAGAATCATGTTCAATTTTTCGTATGAACTCAAGGACACATTTATGTAAACAATTGTCTTATACCCACTATTTATAATAAGTTAAGGGCAATGCAAATCCTAAAGGTGGTGGGAAAAATCTGATCAGATCGGATATGGTAAATCCTCAAGGTGACAAGGAAAAATCAAATCATATTGGATTATAGGGGTGGCTTGCAAGTGCTAATGAGTGCAGTGAGTTGTAGACTAGTTTTGATGGGGATGGAACATGCGTCATATAGTTTTAATAGGGATGGAATAGGTGGAAAGAGGGCAGGTGGAGGAATACCAAAGAAGCCCCTTAGGCCAACGACATCCGAGGTCGAATCCCGATAGACAGCAAAGAAGGTGAGGGTAGGTGGATACGTGACGTAGTATGCCATATTTGACAACAAGTTTTGAGTGGTTGACTGGTTTTGGCAAAACTCTATCCCTATATACATGCCTTCAACATAATTATTATCAACAAGCATTAAGCATTAGTTTTTATCTTTCCTCTGATCATGAATCACAATTTGCAAATATGAAGGGTTTGAGATCATTTATCAACTAAATTATCTTGGAGAAGCATCTATATTTAAGCATGGGTTAGTTTTTAATAATTCAGTCAACAAGCATATTAAGACCCAAAAATGGGATTTTCTTGTGAGTACAATGAATATATCCAATGGGTTTAAGTAAGGATTGTAAACTCCTATTCTAAGTAGTAACGAATATTGACTTAGAGTATATGAACTAAGGAATCCTTAACTCTATTTTTGGAGATTGTGAGTATAAGAGTGCCTTCTTCCCTAAGTAACCATGTTTCATAGGTTACCTACTCTTTAATTGAGCTCCCTAAACACATGCTTACAAGTGAATGTTTGGAATGTTCTTTTTGGTGCCATTACCCATTGTAAATCTACTTGTATACCTAGGTTTTTTTATGTTGTAATGCAATCCAACAAAAAGATAATGAGTTTTGAATTCTCCAGAACTCTTATCTCTGTTACTCTAACCTTCAAAGCAAGTAACAATAATATGCAAGTAGCCTTTACCTATACATAATTGTTAGAATATCTCTGTAAACCACATTCCAAGTGAATCACGTGTGACTTTGATAGGGGTAGAATACATGCTCCTCCACTCTAACATGTATTACCTTGTGAAGCCCTATCAAATAAACCATAGGGTTTTATTATGTTTATCTCCACCTCTCCAATAATAAATTGATTCTTAAATCTTAATGGTATGTCTCAAGTTTGACTAAGAACCTTTAATTTTGGAAAAGATCATCACTAGTGAAAGAAATGTGTTCCAGAAAAGCATGGCATTCCTAGACCTTGAGATGGCTTGGCCCATCTAAAAAAATGCAGGCAACAAATGACGATCTTTTCTTACATCATTATCGTCAATCCATATTTGAAGGGCTTCTTCAGTTGATGCTGTGCCTTCCCACTTTCATTTTCCTCCAAAGAGACTTCCAATCACAAACCATACTTCTTTTACAAAGTGGCATGAGGGGAAATTTTTAGCGATATATACTTTAAAATGTAAAAACCCTTGGTGAATCTTACTAAATCTTAAAATGCCAAATATAAAATGTTTGGCAATATTTATGTTAAAATATTCAAAATTTTAAGGGTTTTATATACTTTTAAAAAATATAGCTATTTTTAAAGTAAGATAAATTTAGAATTTGGGTGAATCGTTCCTACAAAATAAAAATAAAAAAATTGGAAAATACTTTGTTTAGAATAAAATAGAAAATTAGCCCAATGTCAAAATTTAGCCCCTAAAATTTCCCTGGGTGTCATGCAAGAAATATATGAGTTACATTCTCCTCTTCTTCCTTGCGAAGGATGCAATATCTCAAACCTTATCAAAATCTCCCTAGAAGTTTGTCCCAAGTGAGAACTTTATTGGACAGGATGAGCCATAATAGAGTTCTATATTTTAAGGATGTTATGAATTTTCATAGTGAAAGCCACTTCCACTTTCCTAATGAGTCCTCTCTCTAAAGTAAGGAGGTTTCATATCCCACAATGACTATAGTGCACCCCTACCTTGTTGGATTCCCACAAGAGTGACTCTTGAGTCTTCTTGATCATAAAATTCGATAGATGCCCTTGTCAACGTTACTCCATACTTATTCCATTCTTCTACCCATTCATTAGAATATTCTAGTTGCTTTGTGTTCCACCTTCCTGCGTTTCATAATATACTCTCCTTCTCGTCATAGACAACTCAAGAAAATATTTGTTGTGACTACAGGTATTCTAGCAAACCCTGAGACAAACTATGAGCATCAGTGCCACCACCCCAATATTCCAAACTTAGATTAACCTAGTGCCCATTCCATACTATCTCAATGAGGTGATTCTGTATGATATGGTATGCCCCAACAATAGCTCTCCAACAAATCAAGGCCGTGTGACTTTCTTCTCTAGAGCTCTTAACCACTCTTCTCTTTGGATTGGATCAAGGTATTTCTTTCTCATCATTGTCTTACATAGTCCTTCAGTACACATCATCCTCCATGTCCCTTCAATAGCAAACAATTTTGAAACTCAAATTTAGGTCTTGTAGGCCTCATCACCTTTCTCTTTTGGGTTTTGAAAGTTTTTTTCATTTGACCAAACCAAGGTAGAGCTCTTGGCCTTTCTTCCTAATGAAATATATATTTTTTTAAATTCTCAGTCTTATTCATAATTATTTTTGGAATGACTATCAAAGTCATCCAATAACCTAGCATTGCTTCAATTACACTTTTCAACAAAGTAATACTTCTTGATATCAATAGCCATAGTTTACGCTAATTGTTTATTATTTTGTCCACCTTGTTGAACATCCACATCCAATATTTTATAGAGTAGTCATTTTCCTTCCACCAATAACCCAAATATTTCATACATTCCTCAAATTCTTTGCATTGTAAGGGAGATTGTTTCCCTTTAGAACTCTATTTGGGGACATACCAATTTATGAAAAATTAAAGTTGAGTTTTGGAAGTTAATTTATATTCCATTTGGACTACAAGAAAGATGTAAATCCTTTTTCCAATACCTTTTCTTCCCTTGTGGTTCCATTGCAAAAAAGGTAGCATCTCATCTACAATTACAATTTACAAGCAAATAACAAATGAGTGATATTATAGTCCTTTGCAACATTGATTCCTTTGAGCTTACCTTCCACTCTTAAACTCATGGGAAGTTTGCTTAGACCTCATACTACAAGTAGTAATGGGAGGGGAGATAATGGGCACTCTTACATTAACTTTTGAGAAGGTTTGAAGAAATGGATTGCTACCTCATTAATCAACATTACATAGGACAGTAATGAGTAGCATTCCTAAATCTAGTTGACTACTTGAACATCAAATCCAGCATGCAACATGAATAACTCGAGGAAGTTTGGTTCACTCTATCATCTACATTTAATAAATCAAATTTAATTATTAATAATGGAAACCTTTTTTTCTTAATTATGTGTGAGACTTACTAAGCCCCCAATACCACATCAAAAATTAATATGCCCTCTAGGAAGCCAAAATGATCGTAAAATATGGACACGTAATAGTATGTGATTTCATCCCCTAGCTATGAATTTTGATATAATATTGTATAAACTATTGCATAAAGATATGGTCTCGTATGAATCAAAAGAAGGGGGTTTGTCCATATTTGGAATGTTAGTTAGGAAGATTGAGTTCAATTGACCATAGATTTTTCCATACTTTCTTGATTCTTCCACCACAATCAAAAGGAATTTTCCAACCATGTCATAAAAACTTGGGAATCACACTTGA
>JASDQU010307983.1:0-22122 GCA_032191745.1 Picea mariana
GACCATAAGAAGGGTGAAATGCTTGTATGAACAGCAAGGAGAAAGGCCTATCCTTCGGAAGGTTTGGAATGATCAGAGGAAGTTTAAGAAGGAACAGAGGTAGAAGGGAATGGCTCAGGATTCCAATTAACCAACGCCGAATATGGAATGGGAAAAGGTGATGATTGCCTCCGAAACAGGAGATGAACAGGAAGGAAAGGATGTCAATATGGGAGTGGAAGGATCGAACTCCAATGGGCATGGGAAAGAGAAGGATAAGGAAGGACACATAATGAAAATCATTGAAGGATTGCAAAGAGAGGCCAAGGCTCACCAAGCTGGTGTTCAAGAGAACACCAGCTGTATGCAAAACTTAGCAAGTGCTCATTTTACCAAAGGCAGATCCATTACTTGGGACACATTATATCTGAAGAAGGGATCGTTGTGGATCCTGAAAAGGTAGAGGCCATTCGAGAATGGCCAGCGCCAAGGAATGTGGTAGAAGTTAGATCTTTTATGGGTCTGGCAGTCTACTATAGGAGGTTTATAGCCGGATTCTCAAGGATAGCTCATTCTATCACTTCCTTGCAAAGGAAGGAGAAGAAGTTCTAGTGGACTAAAGAATGTGAGAGTAGCTTCCAGCGATTGAAGCAACTGCTAACTAGTGCTCCGATCTTGAAGATTGCAGATCCAAATAAAGATTACGTAGTGTGCACAGATGCATGTAAGGAGGGGCTGGGAGGAGTTCTCAACCAAGAAGGATTTGTAGTTTGTTATGAATCCCGAAAGTTGAAGGAGCATGAGAAGAATTATGCCACTCACGATTTAGAGTTGGTAGCAATCATCCACGCCCTGAGGAAATGGAGACATTACCTCATGGGAAAGAGATTGGAGTTGAGAATAGACCATAACGGTCTAAAATATTTATTTGATCAGCCGACCTTAAATGCCAGGAAAATTAGATGGCTGGAGTTTCTGTGTGAATATGACTTTGATATCAAGCATATCAAAGGGAAAGAAAATAAGGTGGTTGATGCACTCAGCATAAAAGCACACAAATTACATGCTACAACCATTAGCATGTACATAACTGAGATTAAAGACATAATTTTGGAAGCTGCCAATGCTGATTTGCAGTACAGAGGTCTAGTAGCAAAGCTACAACAGCGTGAGAGACCACAAACCAATGAAAGTTACACCTTGGGAACTGATGGCTTACTTCTGTATAAAAACAGAGTATATGTACCCAATGTACGAGAATTGAAGTTGGCAATTCTAAAGGAGATGCATAACGTGACTTATGCTGGACATCTTGGATATCAAAAGACTATGGCAGCAGTCAAAGGCCATTATTTTTGGTCGGGTTTGAAGAAAGAAATCGTTGAATACATCGCCAGATGTATGGAGTGCCAAAAGGTTAAGGCTGAGCACAGGCACCCAACAGGTTTGCTTCAGCCTTTACCCATTCCTGAGTGGAAATGGGACGTGGTAACAATGGATTTCATCACCGAACTACCTAGAACAATCAAGCAGCATGATTCAATCATGGTGGTGGTGGACAAGCTTACTAAAGCTACCCATTTTATTCCACTGAAAACCACCCACGGGGCAGCTGATGTTGCTGATATCTTTTTAAAAGAAGTTGCACGCTTGCATGGAATTCCTAGACAATTGTGTCTGATAGAGACCCGAAATTCACTTCGAATTTCTGGAAAGGACTGTTCAAAGGATTCGAAATCAATCTAAACTTTAGCACAACATATCATCCCGAGTCTGATGGATAGACAAAGAGAGTAAATAAAGTAATAGAAGACATGCTGAGAATGTATGTGATGGATAAACCATCAAGGTGGGAAGACTACCTACATTTGGTAGAATTCGCCTACAATAATGCGTATCATGCATCACTGAAGATGAGCCCATTCAAAGTGCTTTATGGGAGAAAGTGAAACACTCCAATGAGCTGGGATAATCTAGCTGACAGAGTAGTAGTTGGGCCTGAGCTGCTCAAAGAGATGGAAGATCAAATGATAAAAATTAAACATAATCTAAAAGCTGCCCAGGACAGGAAGAAAAGTTACGCTGATAGTAGCAAAACCCATAGATAATTCAAAGTGGGTGACCATGTTTTCCTGAAAGTGAAAACTAACACGAGTTCCCTAAAGCTGAGAAGTTGCGCCAAGTTGGCAGCAAGATTTTGTGGGCCATTTGAGATCCTAGAAAGGATTGGGCTGGTTTCATACATGCTTGCATTACGTGCATCTATGACTGTACATAATGTGTTTCATGTTTCACTGCTTAAGAAATATGTACCTAATGCTAATCATGTTATCAATTGGAATGTGATTCAGGTGGAACCATAAGGTGTCCTGTAAGTGCATCCTGTACGCATATTGGACAGGAAAAGCAAACAGCTCCAGAATCGAGTCATAGAACTTGTAAAGGTCCAGTGGACCTGGTATGGTTCTGAGGACATGACATGGGAGCATGCAAATGTTATGCGGGCAGAGTACCCGCATCTTTTTGAAATTTTTTGAAAATCTTGCAGATGCTGTGTAAAGTGGCACTAAGGACAGTGCAAAAATAAGGGGAGGGGGATTGTAGTGTCCCCAAGGCTGAGCCCCATTGTANATTGTTGTATATGTAATCATGCAGAACAATTAATAAAATATAAACACCGCCATGTGCAGACCGACCACGATGAATGAGTGAAGGGGGACTAAGAATCCATAGAGTGGGCAAGGAATTAGGGGTTGGAAGGTGGGAAAAGGGGCTAAGTGTTGAGCCTAGGGGCTAAGCCTAGGGGGCTTAAGCCTGGGAATAATATTTTAATATTATCCCCAAAAGACATGTGCATTTTATGTTTACATGCAAGGGAGATGCGTGCTGGTGGAACGCATGCAGTTTCATGGGTGACAAGTGTCAACCCTAACGCATGCGAATAAAACGGCCAGGGTGAGCCATGAGAAGGTTCCTCCCCCATTCTACCCGATCATCTGACCACGTACGGAGCCTTGGATAGGACTACCAACCCGACTCATGCAGAGAACCTTAGTGCGTCCCTGTGATTCCAGAATGTGAGTCTATTCCGTGTTGCCAAATTGAGAAAAAAGAAGTGTCTCGTCCTTGCTAAGCCTGGTTATACTGTGCACCTATCTGGAGCTACCCTGGGGTGTTCATGTCTGGATTCTCGTGGATTGTGGTGGACATGTAGTGTTTTTTCCTATGTGGCTTGTTGTCTAGTTTGTACAACACTCTCTCTAGGTGAGAGAGGTGGTTGAAGTTGGAAGAACAGGTTGTTGGGCTTGTGAGCGACTCCCTCCAGGTGAGAGAGTGCGTAGAGTAAGGAGAGAACTACTGGAAGGAACCTTGTAGCTACCATAGAGCCCAGTGACTTCTGGTCCGGCCTGTTCCTGTAACCCAAGGCAAGGGAGATTAGCAGCTGAAGGATTGTCCAGGTGACAAAGAAGGTGTATACTCCTGGGGTGGAACAGGCATGTGGGGAATGAGGGTTTGTGGGCAGTAAGCCTGGGAGGTTCCTTGGAGAGAATCCCTTCCTTGTGGTTGTGTATTGTTTTCCCTGTAACCTTAGCCTAGCCTAGATTTCCTTGCCTTGGGGTGGAGCTTAGTCCCAGCTTGGGGGTGACCCATTGTTGAGCTGATGAGCAGTGCGGTCTAAGGCTGGGAGGTTCGTGGAAGGCCTACACTTGGTTGGTGGATTCTACCACTGTTAAAAGATAAGTATCTGATTATGTTTTTATCACGTTTTGCATGACTCTACTGTTTATGTTATCATGATTTCCACTGTGTATACGAATTAATATGGAATGCTATGGATTGTTAATTATAGCAGTAAATAATATGTTTTACTTTGTGCTTAAATGAGTTATGTATAGAGTGGTGTTTTAACCTTCTCTTAATAGAGATTAAACCTTGGTAGCCAGAAAAAGGGTGCGCTACATCAAATCGAACGACCTCAAAGAAAACTAAAGATAACTCAGAATCCATCCAACCTAATCCCGCAATCCCTCAAATACCCACCTTGGAGACCTCCCTCCCGTCGAATCTAGGACTAGAAATAGGAGACTCTGACATAGATCCGGAGGATCAGGAACTGGCAGGAATAGATCTGGTACACCTATAACAAGCCTACCGTAAACAAAAATTATAGACCATTCCCCAAGATCAATTATGCAAAGTGCACAAAGTCTTCCTCAATTCCACTGTGGGGGGATCGCCCATGCTAACTCAAGTATGGGAATCCAAATAGGGAACTTGAAAGACCAACACAAACCCACAAAAGAAGAGAAGAAAAGGGGCAGAAAGCCAAAGTAATAGCTCATTCAAGATGTAGGAAACTTCCTGGTTAACTCTGGCTAGATCCACCTGATCTCGGACACCCTTCCTCCTCTCCAACCCTCACCCTCCTCATGAATATGCTATATTGGAACATTAGGGGCCTCAGTTCATGAAGTAAGAAATGTTTTCTCTAGGAAAGGATAATGAAGGAATAATCAGACATTCTTCATCTGCAAGAAAAAAAATGGGTGGGGGATGAGGCCACTCAAATACTCACAGAATGATGGAAGCAAGCAAAAATAGTATAGATATACACAAAAGGTACATCAGGGGGTCTAGAAATACTCAGGAACCCAACCACTATTCTTATGGAAGGTTTCTTCACCTCCAAATAGACTATCACAACCTCCTTCAAAATCATCAATTTGAACAAGCCAGGCTATGTCTATGGCCTTGCAACCTAGGGAGACAAGGAAGCCTTCCTCCATCACCTAGAATGGATTTCCAATCACATCGAAAATCAACGTTGGATACTCAGGGGAGACTTCAACATGATAACTGGTCTGGAGGAAACAAATGGGGGCACTTGTAGATTGGGCAATGACAATGAACAGTTCCACATAACCATCAACTTGATGGACCTCATTGATGTAGAAATGAACAACAGACTCTTCACCTGGTCTAATAGATGTTCAAGGGCACAACATGTTTCTTGTCAACTAGACCACTTCCTAATCTTTGAACCCTTCATGATGGAGGGTCTCACTTGGAAAGCCACTGTGATTGATACTCAAGGATATGATCATTGGCAGATACTACTTTCTATGAATATTAGTGGCACCTAGGGCAAGAAGCCCTTTCACTTTGAGAAATTATGGTTGACACACCTAAAATTTCAAGCAAACATTGGCCTTTAATGGAAGGAGGCGACAATCACAACAGGTATTCCTATGTACAAATTTCAACAAAAGTTAAAAAAACTCAAGCAACATCTAAAGTCTTGGAACAAATCCACTTTTGGTAACATATTCCACGCTCAATAAATACTCAACCAACAAATTCAAGACCTCCAATAGTAGATCAAACTTCAAGGTTTCACTGACTCTCTAAAGGACAAAGAGTCCACCCTCAATAAACAACTAGCAAAGAGACAGGCATAGGAAGAAATTCTTTGGAGTAAAAAAACTCACATCTAGTGGCTCAAAGAGGGGGAAAGAAACACTAAATTATTCCACAGATCGATGCTTCAACACCATCACACTAACCACATCACTCATCTTGTTTCATATCAAGGTATGGAAATTCAAAAACACACAAACATAGATCATGGACTTTTGATTTACTACAAGCACCTTCTTTCAGAACCACCTATAGATCACACTCAATCTATATAATCCATTATCAAGCACATCCAAAAGGAGGTCACTAAAGAACAAAATGAGGATCTGATGGGCCCAATCACCCAGGAAGAGGTTGATGAATCCATCAAGGACACCCCGGTGGGAAAAGACCCAGGTCCTAACAGATTCACATCAAACTTTTTTCACTATTGCTGGGATACGATCTAAGAGGAGGTATGGGAGATCATATAAGATTCCAGAAAGTCAAGGTAGATCCTACAGGATCTTAATGCCACCTTCCTCACTCTCATTCCAAAAGAGAACAGAATCACCTCACCAAATCATTTCCAACCTATTGGACTCTGTAATGTGATCTACAAGTGATCTACAAGCTCATCACGAAGGTCATCGCCAAGTGTCTCAAAACCATCCTACTGTTCATTATCTCTCTGGAAACATTAGGGTACATGGAGGATAGGCAGATCGTGAACAAAATTATTCTAGTGCATGAGGTAATCCACTCACTCCATTCAACTAAATCACCTGGTATGCTTCTGAAATTGGATCTTTACAAAGCTTTCAATAGACTCAGCTGGAATTACTTGAAGGAAACCCTTCTAGCCTTTCGTTTCGACCCCTTATGGGTCTCCTAGATTGTCAATCTCACTTCTTTTGTCCTTTTTTCCATCCTAGTCAATGGTGTGCCATCCAAACCCTTTTCCCCCTTTGGAGGTATCAGATAAGGGGATCCACTCTCACCTTTTATTTTCATCCTAATGGTGGAAGGACTAAGTCGAACCATCAAAGTGACCATTATCGATCATTCCATATCAGGTCTTACCCTTCAAGAAATATCCCCGCCCATATCACATAGTCAATTCATGGATGACATCCTTTTGATGGGACTCCCCACAGTTCAGGAAGCCACCCGCATCCTTTCCGTGATCAACCTTTTTTGTGATGCTTCAGGTATGGATGTAAACCTCACCAAGTCCCAAATATTCTTTTTCAAAAAGCCCATCTAGATCCAACTCCACATCACTCAGCTCTTTGGCTTCACCCGTAGCTCCCTCCCTTCCAAATATCTTGGTATCCCTCTTATCAAAAATCTATTAAGGAACACCTATTGGGATAATATGCTATCCAAATTCAAAAAAAGACTAGCCTCCTGGACTTTTTGTTCCCTCAATCTTCCTGGTCGCTTAATCCTCCTCAATTCTATCCTTCAGGCTCTCCCTATTTATGTGTTCTCTTCCCTAGCAGCAACAAGTTTCATCCTTACCATCATCAGGAACATCAAGAGGAACTTCCTCTGGCAAGGTGCCAAGGATGGAAGCAAGAGGGCTCTAGTAAGCTGGAAAAAAAATTACAAACCAAAACATGTAGGGGGACTCGGTCTTAGTGATCCATCTATCCTCAACAAATTCCTAAGTGAAAAAAATTGGTGGAGATGGTTAAAGAGGCCTCGAGACCTTTGGGTGCACCTTTGGAGAAGAAAATATACACCTACCATACTGGAGAAAGAACTAATCAGATGGAATGTCCAAGGCCCCAGATCTCTCATTTGGAATGCGTCCAAGCAAAACAAGGGGATGATCAATGATCACGCTTTCTGGGAACTTCAAGATGGGACCTCAGCCCTTTTCTAGAGAGACTCTTGGAAATAGCTTCTGGCCCTAGATAAGGACCCAACTTTGAGTAATTATAAACTCCTAACGGAATTCGTAGGTCTACTGAAAGTAAATGAATATTGGATTCATGAAGAAAATAGATTCACCTAGCGTAGATGGAAAAATACTCACGAGGAGCTGAAGATCCCCCCAGAGGTAAATCTACAAGCCCTGCTCGACAAGCTCAATTCAAGGAAAATTTTCAGCCAACAGGGTGAGGACATCCTAAGGTGGGGACAATCCACCATGGGAACCTTCAAACTCAAAGAGGCTTACTTTCTTAGAGCAGGGCATAATTCCCTCCCAAAAGATGTAGTCTGGAGAAGAATTTGGGGAGCAAATCTTCAGCCCAAAATCAACACCTTCCTTTTGGCTAACGGTGAACAATAGCATCCTCACTTGGGACAATTTAACAAAAAGAGGCTTCACAGGTTCATCTTGGTTCCCTCTATGTTGCAATGAGGAGGAGATACAAAATCACCTACTCAACCTATGCCACTTTTGTTCACAAATCTGGGATCAATGCACCAACATTATGAGAACCTCAGATAGAAATCGGTCTGGCCTAAGGGAAACCATTGAGGGATGGTGAGACTTAATGTTTCACTCTCCCGTCCTCAATTGGATTTGGCAGCTTCTCCCCGAGTTTATTCTCTAGTAGATCTAGAAAGAAAGGAACCGTAGGATCTTCGAATCCTCCTCAATGAACTGGCAATAAGTTTGGTCCAAAATCCTCTCCAACATCAAGGAAACAATCTGTTATTACATGAACTTGTCAGAATCCCGTGGGTTTGTGGTTTCTACCTAAGTCTTTGTTTTTATTTGTCTCTCTCCTTTCGTAGACCAAGTCTTATATTTTTTCCCCTTCGTCTTGTAAAATCATTTTCATTTTCCCCCCTCCATGTTTAAAATTCCCTGGTCTCCCTGTTTTCCCAGCCCACAACCAGTCATCTGAATCCTCGATCATGCATGCCGCAACCATGAACACAAAGTGCAACTTTTCTAACAGTCCATTCCGGGCTTGAAGCACAAGCAAATTTTTAGGTATCTTTAATCTTTCAATAGCGGAGATCCATCAGGCGAATCAATCGATGACGTGCGTACTTTTGGAAGGTAAAAAGTTGCGTGAAGTATACTATCAGAGAAAAAACCCAAAGTCAAAAGGTCGAGCAAAGATTTAATCTAGGCCATAGATCTCATTAGGAGAGATCAACAATGGAAAATAATTGTGGGAATAGAAAGTTCAAAATATCATTAAAGTTGTTCGTCAAAGGTCCAAACTCCTGAAACCCAAAATAAGCAGGAGCCATCTGATACAGAGGGATGCATGGCACCAGATTTGAGAAGTAGTGATTTTTGGAATCAAAGGTTTTAGCATGGAGCACGACACAAGTTTTTGAAGTGAGAAATCATGAAGCACCCAGGAATTGGGCCCATGGTCATAGCCCGTGTTCATATGGAAAGAAGGGCCATAAAGAAAGCTAAGCGCTTATTGAGCAGCTGACGACAGGGGCTTTCGGGAAGCAATTGTGGTCGTAAAATTCAAAGTGAGTCCAACTGTTATCTGAATAAGGCCATTTTGCAATTTCGAACATCGCGACATTTGAAATCAAGTGGAGTGGAGAATCCTGAAATACAAAATCCCAAAGTGCCTTTGGATATGGGCCCCAGGTCCTGGCCCGAGGTCGCATGTAGGATGGAGTGATGGAGAGGAGCTGTGCCAAAGGCCGAAAGCTCCCATATGGGCACAAAAGAAGATTTGAATGGCCTCGAGGCATCGGGATTGACTCAAGGAAGTCATGGGCACTGCCTGGAACATTTATGGGCATCAGGCCTCATCCCGATCCTGATGAATATAGTTAATGGAAATGGGGGAGGGGGTTGAAACCTCGTCTCAACCCATAAATGGAAAAAAGGTTGAAGATGACCGTGAGTGCAGATTGGCAATCCGAAGTTTCCTTTTGAACGAATTTTCCTGCAAAACACATAACTGAGGTAAGCTCATGTATGACATGAGAAAGACTGCATAGTTTGATAGAGAAGGCATCGACTGAAGGCTTTAAATGTAGGGGTCCAATCACATTCTTGGTGGTTGCATCATTTTTAGTATATATAGGAAGTTTTGATATTTTTTTAAGGTTGAATGGTTGAGCTAGGCTCCCTACTATTGTAATATTTTGATGAAGAAAACTGGTTCTCTGGTTATGTACTTGATTTGAGACTTTTGGATTAATATAAGTCATCTTTCTTACCCCATCTTATTCTCCTCTGATACTGAAAGAGTTCATGAATGAATGATTCACATGAATTGTTGTAACTGTATTATGATGAATGTTTGATTATAGTGTTGTTATAATTTCTCTCATTTTCTTTGAAATTTGAATCTAAGAGGATCTTATGTTCAAATTTTTCCTCCTTAGGCTGCTTGAAGACCTGATGTCCATAGCAACCCTATACATATTTCTCACCAAAGTATTCCTTCTACTCTCCTTTACTCCAACTTCCTTACTGAAGTTGATTCCAGACCTCAATTGCTTGTGCATGCTAGTCCAGATTTATGAGTTAGAACGTTATTATCATTGAGTCTTCTCCATTTAACCTATTAAAACTAAATTACACTCACATAAACTGATGGGTAATGGGATTACCTTCTATGCAATATGAAGGTGACTTCTAGTGCTAACATTTCTAGCGTCGTTGCTGGGGAACGAATTGAAGACATTTCCCTAGGATAGAACGACAAAGAGCTTCTGATTCTAAAGGCACATCAGAGATCAGAACCATTGAAGATTGCACTTGTACCTGGTGACTTCACTGTGTCGACTCCACTATTTTAGTTGTGGCTTCCCCTAGAACACTCGAAGCTGACCCAGAGAAGTTTTCTTGAGAAGGCTTTTAGCAGCCGCTTTCTCAGCGTGAAAGTTCCCTGGGAGATTGACAACGATCATATCTGGTCTTTGATGGTGAATAAAGACCAGACACATTCAGACTGCATATCATTCACCTGGTGACCCCATGATTAAAGGATCTAGTGTCAACTCCACTATTTTGAAATGGAAAGAATCTTGGCTCAGAGGTTTTCTCCTTTTAATTTCTCCTCTGTTCCTGGTTTTCCAAATGTTGTTCCTACTATGGATGAATGAGGTGATTTTTTTCCCATATTTAGAGAGTGTAAAGAGGAAAACCCTGCAGATCATCTCTGTGAGTTTAATGAACTCATGCATCAATGGGAGATACATCATGAGGATGTATTATTAAAGATGTTCATGTTCTCATTAGAAAGAGATGCTCATGAATGGTATCACTCCTTGCCCCCTGCTAGCATCTCCTCCTTGGGATATTTTCATGCAGCCTTCAATAGGCACTGTCAAAAGTTTTATTATTCTAAGTTAATTTGTCATAACTTTTGTGAAGAATATAAAGACCGTGTTCAAGGTGTGACTATTCTGAATGAAATCTATGAGGATGAAAGTTGTGAGGACGAAAGCTGTGAGGAGGAAGAAGATGCCTTGGATGAGTTGATGTGGCTGGTGAGATCACTTTCTGCAAGGGTAGATAAATTGAAGGTAGATCATGTTCATTTCTCTTTCGAAGAAAGCACAGAGGATTTTCCAGTTCTAGGAGCAGATGGTCTTGGCATCTCTATTCATGATGGTGAGGTTGAGGATTGCATAGCCATAGAGGGAACATATTCTTCCCCTGATGCACCTACTATCTCATATTTAAATGAAGATATAGTGGTGTATTCATATGAAAAACAACAGATCCTTGCCTCATATTTTGATGACTCAGGGAGCAACCAGCCTGTGTATAACAGCTATGAATCAGATTCTAAGTTGAATATGAAGGATTTCCAAGAGTGTGCAACAGAGACAAAGTTGTAGTTTATATATTTCCCAAAGCCTGTAAGTGAGCAACCATCACCTGAGATCAATCGTCCTGCATCAACCGTTCACTTACCTATGCTTACCAGAGACATCCAGGCATGTGTGAGTAGCTTCAAGACATAGCATGTTTTATGTCACCAACCCAGTGGGTTTTGTCACTTGTTTTATGAGCCTGTAAGGGAGTACATGGAGTTACATTTCCTTCATTATTTGGAGCTACCCAACTTTATCATGACTTCAACACTAGGAGGAAGGCTGAAAGATATGATCCATTTGTTGTCACGGTTGCATTGTCTATTGTTAATCACTAACATAGTAAATGGTCTTCTAGTTAGGAAGTTACTTAAATGATATGGTGGAAGTTTGCTTTCACCTCGCACTGTGTAAACAATCATTAGTCTAGGGATTTAATTAAATAAGATCCTTCTGGAGCCCATGTATTTTCTTTCATTTAGATATTTTATTGACTTGTAATCCTCAGGAGGAAATGTTTTGAGCTCGAATCCATAACCCAATAGCTAAGGCACTGGAACTACTTGTTCTTGGTAGCTCGCATGGAGCATGCCATCCCCTGCGGAGCCAAATTTTATCACATGAACATGTCAGAGTCCTGTGGGTTTTTAGTTTCTACTTAAGTCTATGTTTTTCTCTGTCTCTCTCCTTTCGCAGACCAAGTATTAAATTTTCCCCCCTTCAGCCTGTAAAATCATTTTTCATTTTCACCCTCCATGTTTAAAATGCCCCGGTCTCCCTATTTTCCCAGCCCACATCCAGTTGTCTGAATCCTCGATCATGCAGGCCACTGCCATGAACAAAAAGCACATCTTTCCTAATAGTCCATTTTGGGCTTGAAGAACAAGAAAATTTTTAGGTAGTTTTAATCTTTCAATGACGAAGATCCATCAAGCGAATCGATCGACGGTGGGTGTTCTTTCAAAAGATCAAAAGTTGCATGAAGTATAGCACCAAAGAAAAAAACCGAAGGCAAAAGGTCGAGAAAACATTTAATCTGAGTCGTAGATCTCATTAGGAGAGGTCAACGATGGAAAATAATCACGGGAATAGAGAGTTCGAAATATCATTAAATTTGTTCAACAAAGGTATGAACTCTCGAAACCCAAAATCAGCAAGAGCCATCTGATTCAAAGGGATGCATGTCACCAAATCTAAGAAGTCGTGATTTCGTGAATCAAAGGTTTTAGCATGGAGAACGACGCAAGTTTGCGAAGTGCGAAATAACAAAACGCCCAAGAATTGGGTCCATGATCATAGCCCATGGCAATATGGAAAGTGGGGCTATAAATAAGGGTAAGAACCTATTGAGAAGTTGATGACTAGGGTTTTCGGGAAGTAAATGTGGCCTTCAAATGCAAAGCGAGTCGGACTGTCAATCTGAATAAGGAAATTTTACAATTTCGAGCATTGAGATATTTGGAATCAAGTGGAGTGGAGACTCCCGAAAGATGAAATCTCGAAGCACCTTTGGATATGAGCCCTGGTTCATGCCTCGTGGTCGCATGAAAGATGGAGTGATGGAGAGGAGTTGCGCCAAAGGCCGAAAGCGCCCATATTGGTCACAAAAGAAGATCTGCATGGCCTCAAGGTGCCGATATTGACTCGAGGAAGTCGTGGGCATCGCCTGGAACATTCATGGGCATTAGACCTCATCTTGATCCTGATGAAGATATTTAATGTAAATGGGGGAAGTTGTTGAAACCTTGTCTCGACCCATAAATGGAAAATAGGCTGAAGATAGTCATGAGTGCAGATTGGCAATCTGAAGTTTCCTTTTGGACGGATTTTCCTGCAAAACACATAACTGAGGAAAACTTGCATCTAACATGAGAAGGCTTGCACATTCTGACAAATCAGGCACTGACTGAAGGCTTTAAATGCAGGGGTCCGATCACATTCCTGGTGGTTGCATCATTTTTAGTATATATAGGCAATTTTGATATTTTGTTAAGGTTGAATGGTTGAGATAGGCTCCCTGCTATTGTAATATTTTGATGAAGAACACTGGTTCTCTAGTTATGTACTTGATTTGAGACTTCTGGATTAATATAAGTCATCTTTCTTACCCCATATTATTCGCCTCTGATACTGAAAGAGTTCATGAATGACTGATTCACATGAATTGTTGTAATTGTATTATGATGAATGTTTGATTATAATGTTGTTAGAATTTCTCTCACTTTCTTTGAAATTTGAATCTAAGAGGATCTTATGTTTGAATTTTTCCTCCTAAGGCTGCTTGAAGACATGATGTCCATAGCAGCCCTCTACACATTTCTCACCAAAGTCTTCCTTCTACTCACCTTTACTCCAAGTTCTTGACTGAAGTTGATTCCATACCTCAATTGCTTGTGCATGCTAGTCCAGATTTCTGAGTTAGAATGTTATTATCATTGAGTCTTCTCCATTTAAACTCTTAAAACTCAATTACACTCACATAAATTGATGGGTACTGGGATTACCTTCTATGCAATTTGAAGGTGACTTCAAATGCTAACACAATCAATTTACACCATTGGATGGTTCAATATTTTTCTTTCTTGCCCAACGAGCAGATCATTCTCAATGCCTGGCAACTCCGCCTTACCCCTTTTTTCCCAAATTCAATCCCCAAACATACAACTAAGAAAAGTCCCTCTCATTGGGAGGCCCCGCAATATGGTTATCACAAAATCAACTTCGACGGAGCTTCTAAAGGAAATCCAGGTCTAGTAGGTTTTGAGGCCGCCATTCACAACAACAAAGGAGAGATCCTTCTCCTAACAATGAGGAACTTAGGGTATAACACTAACAATTTGGTTGAGCTATGGGGACTGCTCAAAGGACTCCAAGTAGCCAAAGATCAAGGTTTGAACTTCCTTATAGAAGAAGGAGACTTGCAGATCATCATCAACCTCCTCTCCCATATCCTAAATGGTGGAGATACAGAAAGGATATCCCCAAGTTGGAGACTCATACATTGGTTGATCAGAATAAAATCAATTCTTCAACCCCAGTGGGTAATTATCCCCTCCCACATTCGAAGAAATGAAAACTAGGTGGTAGATAAGTTCAAAAATATCGAGGTAGATTTGCAGGAAGTAGATTTCTATTGTACTCCAGCCTCTTGTTTGAATCACCCCCTCATTGTTGCTTTCATAACCATATCTCACAAAAAGGACCAACCCCAGGATGGGGTGTCATCGAGGTCATCGCGCGAGTGGAAAAGTGGGAGGAAACCTAGCCACAACCCATGCAACACCATGCCACCTCATACCGCACTCCCCCCTATCATTTAATGCCATGCATTTAACCTCTCGATCGACATACCCCCATTACCAACTTCACATAGAGCCAGTTATGGTTATGGTGCTCCAACTCGCTGAGGACGTTAATGCAATGGGCTAGCCTCCCAACTAGTCCCATCACAAGCTCCAGATCCATGGATTTTGTTCCATGCGAGTGGATTCATTTGTTCATTCGCACCCCTCACCTCTCACTCCTCCCAGTCCCATTTTCATTCGAGTTTTTCTCCACCTATAGTTAGAGTTTATCCCTCTGCTCCACCACCGGTTCGTGCTCATCCCTCCTCTCCACCTCTGGTTCATTTTCTCTCCTCCTCTCCTGGTATTATTCCCAATGCCATGACAGAGAGGAAAATCAAAGTGTGGGGAAATGTGGTATAATGCAAGGGGTAGAGGCTCGTGAGGATGAGGTCAGAAATCTTCTCATAACTTGCCTCATACTCTAGACCATGCCTCCACTGTGGAACTCCCTCCTCTGTCCTCACCTTGGGCATGTAGAGTAGAGTCGTTTGAAAGTTTGGGAAATTCCCTGGCCTTCGTACCTAAGCTCATCCCAGAGCCACTGCCCATACACCAGTCTCCCTCCCTCCTCTCCCTTCCCTCCCCTCCCCTTAGTATGAACCCCGCCCTCACTTCTTCCTCCTCCCCTCTCCCTTCTTCCGCCTCCCCACCTTCTTGTTCCTATGCTCCACCTCCCCCTCTGCTTACACCCGCTTGTACTTAGTGTGATGGGCTTCTAGACCTTACCCAGAATTCATTCTTCTAAGTCAAGCACAACATTATGGAGCTGTTGAACATGGATGATCATTGGGAATGCCGTGAGGAGCTCTTGGAGACTCTTCTTTGTGCTCTCTTGCATACCACTCCTGAAACAGGGACACCAACCAAGGAAATTGCACAAGATTCACAGAAGGAATGGACACTCGGACCTAGCTCATAATGATTCTAGCGTTCATAGGTTTCAATGGTTTGTTTATGCTTCTAGATGATTTATTTTCCTGGGTTCTATCCTTGCAAGGCACCCTAGATTCTAGGCTTAGCACAATTTTTTGTTACATGACTTTTTATTTCTCCTGTCAATGTAATTGCATGGACAACTAGGAACTATATGGACATGTGGCAACATTGGTTTTCCATCAGGGCAATGCTTCCACGCTCTCACTGTTTATCTCTCTAGCTGTAAGTGTTGAACTCTATAAGGTTTTAATATATATTTTCTAACTAACAAAAAAACAATTATATTATAATATAATTATATTTAATTATATTATAATATGATTAAACATATCAAAGGAGCTCTTAGGATTATTAATACCTATTAATACCCAAGCCTCCATAATTCAACGACATTCCTCATCATGTTTTTATGAACCCAAATCTCCCGAATGCTGGAGTTTCAGAGAGGGTCCCACTCATATTGTGCCTCTATGAAAATATAAGAAATTCATATTTCCATGAAATATAATAAATTACATTTAATGTTTATTATAACATTTATGCAACCATTGGAGTATGGGGGGTAGGTTTGGGCCTTCGACCCTTCTGTGCTTGTTCATTCTATTACCCCAAACATCCCAAAGTCTTGAACTCTTGAACGGTCCACACTCACATGTTATTGTGCATTGAATATTAAATTAAAAGGAAAGGAGTTGGTACTTTATCACGTACAAATACTATAATAAATACATTTAACATATATTATATTAACCTTTTTGGAAAATGCACCCAATTTTATTAAGTCTCCAATATTTTATTAATATTTGACATGAGAGAGAGAGAGTTCTCCAGGTCAATCTCCTTCGACTCTCCCACACATCCTTTATAATCCAATATCCCATAGCCCCAGAGTCTTGAAGCTCCAAAGTGACCCCACTTGCACACATTACCACACCATTTAATATTCAAAGGAGCTGGATTCATTCACGTGTAATCAATTTATTAAATCTTAGTATAATATAATATATTTATTATACCTCTAGAAATTTATGCCCAGGTTTTAAAATTCTCCAATAAATAATTTAATATTGGAATGAAGGAAAGATGTACGGATCCATACCTTTGGCTCTTTCACACAATTCTTTGTTCTCATATAACTCGGAGTCCCGGAGGGGACCCACTTGTATTACATTATGGTTTAAATACAATGAATTACTTTGGATTATATATATATATATATATATATATATCCGTGTACGGTTATATTACTTGGAAAATTGAAATGAAATTATTCTCTTACAGGAAATAAGAAAAGAGAAATATAACTTTCCAGTCTTTACAAAGGGATTCAATAAAAGTTTATGTCCCAAGGAAATTTCTCCATTATAATCTCTCCCTTCTTGTGGGTAAATGAGTAAATTTTATTTCCTTATTAATGTGCTTTACTACTCTTACTAAATTTAAGGAAATTGGTCCTAAGACAAACATTTACCTCCATGGAAAAATTCGGTATTTCTACCAGCATTTATTGTCCACCAAACTTTAAGCGGATTCTTCCCACATTTAGAAGATTTAACGCAAGTTTAACATAAATGTTTAGTTATGCCCCAAATAGAATTTTGAGAACTTTTGTATTTTAATTTAATTAGAAAATTTCATGTTTACTTCCTAATTATTTTTCCTTAATGACCATTTGTAATGGATTTTAATATTTTTCCCTATTTGGGATTATTTCCTAAAGTCCACATAGGTCTGATATCCTCTAAGATTTCTAGCATAGGATTTGAGGACATACTAAAATAGAACACTATTATGTAGAAAATCACTCTCTCTTCTTTCAGTTCTTTTATAGATATTTTTAACTATTAAGTCACCATGTTCCAAGCATGCATTAAACTATACAACATAGTTAACCACAATATCCACTCCCAAAAACATTATTTTAACACACAGACAGTTAAGAAATAAGGAGCTAAATCAAATGAGCTTCAATTAAAACATCCCCTTCCTTTTACCTAAATTTCTCAAGACACTTTTGTCATAAATTAAACTTACACAACTCTTAAAACATAGTTAGAAACTTTTTTTGAACTTCGCACTACAGAGATTTAGCAAAAATATACTTATATAGGACCCATAAAATGTTGCAACTAATGAAAGGGGTGCCCTTTTCCTCCCAACCGTAGGCACATCAACTCTTGGACGAATTTACCACTAGCCACCCCTTAGCCAGATCATGATTCTCCGAGAGAGACTCTTCCTTTCATTCAACAACAACTAGGGACGGAGATCACTCTCCTCTCCCCACAAGAATTTAGCAGATCATTTCTCTCTCTACCAAGCAAGGGGGTCTGTAATGATTGCTTCCTTAGTCACCCATCCTCTCGGCAACCCCGTTTAACAACTTGGTTAGAAAACATTTCCCAACAATTCCCATATCCAGAAAAAAATCGTTTTCTAGTTCTCTTTAGAACCAAAGAGATGCACATGCTCTCCCTCTTCAGAAAATGGTCACCAGACCCATTCCTCTACTTCCTCCCTCTCTCCGAAATAGCTCCCCGACTCAACTAACTATCTCCCCTTCTCTCTGCTTTCCATTTTCCTTCGTTGCATGCATTCTTTAGCAAGATTTTGTGGGTCAAATCCCCCAATTCGTGGGTCAACCCAGAATCCTCTAGATGGGTACTTTTCTGTCCATGCTTCTGAGGTAAGGAATTTCTGGTACAACACCCATTCTTTTTCATAAATGTGGTAAGATTATATTTCAACAATCAACTTCCTCCATTAACCACAATTCTAGAAAATGGGCAATCTAGATTTTTCTTGAATTTTAAATTGGCAAGGGAAATTTCCTCATTGTTTCCCTCTCATGGAATCATGACCTGTGTAGGAAATCCCCCTCAATAGTTGTCCAACATTTTCCTTTTTACATTAGTAGCATAAATATTTACACTATCGTTTTAGCAAAATATAGTTATATTTACAAGATGGGGGAAATAGGGGTATTACAGGGTGAGATTCCATGATTGAGTTCGTGAAGACTGTTATTTTATAGAATGAGTGCAATGAGTTTGGGACATCAACAGAGACCTTATTCACCACCATACATGATATTCTTATCAATGAGTGGGATAATAATTGCACACCATTGCATTGTTTGGTTCACTCATTGAATCCCAAATACTACAATAATGATTGGCTCAATGGTGGGCCTTCATGTAAATTCCCTTCTCATATGGATGGTGAGATTTAACATGGGAGGAAGGATGGATTTAAACAAACATATTAGGATAGAGCCTCCCTTGATGAGGTGGAATATGGATTTGTAGAGTTTTCCACTATCACTAGGATATTTGGAGGCTATGATGTGCTCAGAGACAGGGGCGAATAAGTTCTATGCTTGGTGGGAAACTCATGAAATAACATGCCCTCTTCTACAATATTTATCCATGAGGATCTTCTCTCATGTTACTTCATCCTCTTGTTGAAGAAGAATTTGAGCACATATGGTGTTGGGAATAGTGTCATTGATGTCAACAGCCGATGTCATTACATTATAATGATGAGTTGGTATGAACAAAGCACAGAAGAATATACCTAGAGCTCAGGAGGGTTAGCGAATGAAGATCAGTGCATAAATAAATGCAGAAAAAAAGATGAGAAGCTCAGAAGAGATTATGCACATGAAGCTTAGAAGGGAAAGCGCATTGCAGAAACGTGATCAGGATTGAAGGTCAAACCAAGACAGTCAGATCTGGGAGTTACAAAGAGAAGGATCATTGGAGGACTGGTCAATGATCAGATCAAGTCATGACCATTAGATACGCAAGCAACAGATCAAGGGCAGGGATTGATTGCAGAGCGCGAAGGGAGAATTAAACAACACATTAATTCCAATCCCACAATTAGTCTATACCATTAGATTACAAGAGAAGGATCATTGGAGGACTGATCAACAATCAGATCAAGTCATGATTGTTGGATACGAAAGCACCAGATCAAGGGTAGGGATTGATTGCAAAGTGCGAAGGGAGAGTTAAACAAAGCATTATTTCCAATCCCGCAATTAGTCTAGACCATCAGATCTCATCGATTCAAAGATCGACGATTGTGGTTGATCCACCAACAATCGTACAACTTCAATTGCGTAGTTTGGGTGATGGGATAAACCATGTGCAAGTTATGGTTCTACAATATGCACTGACCATCGATGGTCACTCTCCAATAAGATCTACGGTTGGCATCAGTTCCACTGCAAAACAAGAAATTTCCATTGAGGAACTCGATGATAGTTTTAAATTTCATGTTAGTTGAGGACCCTACAATCATCGCTGATCATTGATATGCTCCGAGATCATTCTTGATCATTGGATCAAGTTGAGTGGAAGGATAGAGTAATCCATAAACAAGGACTATAAGATCTGAATAATATACGATGACCGTTGGATCAAGATCATGGTCAACTCCGACGATGACCACTTCAGAGAGAATGTGTTGAGAACATGTAAATTCACCTAAAGATAAAAGTTTTGAAATCACGAAGTGAAGACACGTAGCACACACATCAGGATATCCATTTCAACAAGACCATGTTAGCAAGGACACATGGCGCAATCAAATAATGACAAGTGTCAATATGAAAATGACATTTCGGGTATGTGTAACTCATGAATCTAAGTGACACGTGGCATCCACTCGACCAGTGCTAAGTCAACAATGACTTTAGCAAGTTACATCATTTTAGGAGTATGTACTTCGGGGGAAACTAGTTTCTAACACTAGTAACTGCCCAAAGCTCTGAAGGGTGAAGTTAACACTAACCGTTGATCTAATTCAGGAGCACTCTCAACTAATGATAAAGAATAATGAAAGGTTAGCATAAGTGGAGGTGTTAAATGACAACAATCATTCACCATTGCTTTAAGACTTATTCGATAGGTAATCATTTTGGACGAATTGCTACTCCAGAGTCCTAGAAATCGTGAAGGATGAAGTTATGAATTCTTGAAGTACACAAGAACCATTCACTCACTTGTAGATTAATTCATGATCGTCGATTTGTTCGAAACTTCTGGACAAGCCAGGATCGTCCAACTAATGGAAGATCAAATAATGAATGTCCAATCTGTTTTTGGGAAATACACTGCGATAGGTTTAATGATTTGCAAATACTAGAAGTCACAAAAGCTGAAGTCCCAAAGTAAATGATATCCATCCATATCAACCATATATTTGTTCATAACCACTGGATTAAGCAATAAAAGAATGAGTAAGGATTGGATCCAGACCATTGATTTGGTTATGGGAATCATGCCAGCCATCAGATCAACCTGTGTGAGAGGTAACCATTTCGAAAAATTGAAAACACCCAAATATTAGATGATTGTCAAAGAAAAATCGTTGAACGATGAAATCCAGTGAATTAGGTTCTAGCCCCCAATCATGGGTTATAAACACATAAACCATAAGGCATTGGGAACATCTCTTAGACAATAATCCCATGGTTTTGTGCAGATGGTTACATGTAAATGGTTTGAAGGAAGCGCCTCTACATAATTGATTTCTACAATATTTGATGAGACATGGAATTAAGTTAAATGAAATTGATCCTATGATAGATTAATGAAAATAATTTTCATTAAATTTAAAAGGCTTCTCGATAATATTTGAATAAAGAAAAACAAACAAGATTATTGTCAATGAAGAGGTGCGATGGTCCAAACAAAGGGACACAATGTTTCATAGCTCACACCAGTTGAAAGAGTATTTAAACGAGAAAGAGTGGTGAGAAGAAAGTGTCTCTGTAGTCCAAATCAGAAGATAAAAAGCAGAAGCAGATTCCAAGAAGGAAAACTGAGGATACTTATGCAGTGAGGGTGGAAGGGAGGAGCATGGAAGGATTCATATCCTTACTAAGAAAATTGTAAAAGATAAGGGATTTGGTGCTTCCTAGGGTTGGTTCCCTAAATACAAGGGAGTTGGTTTCCTACAGTTGGTTCCATAAATACAAGGGAGTTGATGCTTACTAGGGTTGGTTCCCTAAAGACGAGGGAGTTTGTGTTTCCTAGGTTCGGTGCCCTGAAGAAGGGGATATGTGTCTCTTAGAGTTGGTTCTCTAAATATGATAGATGTCCTTCACTATTCTTTATACATACTTGTAATTCATGTTGAATACATTTATATAATTGATTTTGCATACAATTCATTGTGGTAATCAATAAAATAGAAAAATTAATTGTTAATTGTTAAAAAAGGGGTAATATTGATTCACCCCCCCTATCAGTATTCCAATAATTGGTATCAGAGTAGGTGCCTTCAACACAGTCTAACAACTAGAAGGTAGTTCCTGAAGATGGATCAACAAGAGGGAATGCCTAACAACAAAGCACCATTGTTCAGTAGAGGAGGTTATGCTCTATGGAAAATAAGAATGAAAAACTTCATGTTGGCTCTTAGTTTTAAAGAATCTAAAACAACCTTTAAAGAATCTAAAACAAAGATGAGGCAGGAGAAAAATACCCATGATAAGTTATCAGATATATCAGATATAGAAGAGGCCAACTTTATAAACAAACTCCAGAAAGGATTTGGAAAATATAAAAGAAAGTTACCTTTCAAATGTTTCAACTGTGGCAGAATTGGATACTTTTCTAACAAATGTCCCTATCCCATACAGGAGGAAAATGATGAAGAAGTTCACAACTAGGAAAAC
>JASDQU010307983.1:30673-44222 GCA_032191745.1 Picea mariana
TTAGGAGGGGGAAGTTTCGTGATAAATTGAGTCCTTTCGGGGTCAATAATCATCCCTTCGCTTGACACAATAAATCCTAAGAGTTTACCCTGTTCTACCGCAAAGATGGATTTTTTAGGATTCAAGGAGATGACGTATTTACGACATCGCTGTAGAATGGATCGTAAGTGAGCTAGATGATCGGTTTTGTTTTTAGAAAAAATGGTAACATCATCTAAGTAAAATACGATAGAATGATTGATTAAGCCTTGGAAAGCAATGCCCATCGCTCTCTGAAAAGTGGCACCGGCATTAATCAATCCAAAGGGCATTTTTCGATAAGCATAAGTGCCCCACGGGGTACGGAAGGTAGTTTTAAGTTGGTCTGGTGGAGACATCAGGACTTGGTTGTATCCCGAAAAACCATCCAGTAAGGATAGCCTCTTAGAACTAGATACCTGTTGAAGAATCTGTTCCATGGGTGGGACAGGGTAGTTGTCTTTATCAGACGCTCTATTAAGGTTCCAGAAATCGATGCAGAGTCGGATTTCCCCACTTTTCTTTCGGACTGGGACAAGGTTAGAAACCCATTGAGTGTGTCTAACTAGAAAACTTATCTTATAATTTAGGAGCTTATTCAATTCTTTTTGAACGGTCAGTTTGAGCTTAGGGTGCATTTTTCTCAATTTTTGTTGAAAGGGTAAGGTTTGGGGCTTCATAGGAATGACATGTTGTATGATGTTAGGGTCAAAAGTTTTAAGGTCATCATACGTCCATGCAAAGACATCTTTAAATTCTTGGAACAATTTAATAA
This sequence comes from Picea mariana, assembly GCA_032191745.1. NCBI lineage: Eukaryota > Viridiplantae > Streptophyta > Pinopsida > Pinales > Pinaceae > Picea > Picea mariana. The sequence continues at coordinate 31,467 of JASDQU010307983.1, forward strand.
ATGCAAATTTTTCTTGTTGAGAACATCCTACCCCTAGATTAATGCATTGCGGATTGTCCTTAGTTCCTAAGTTTACATTTTCATAAGATAACGAGGAACTATTGGTTTTACAGTTGACCGACTTTTTAAATTTATCTTGAAGATCATAAAACTTCTCTAGTCTAACTACAGATTTAGGGATCGAGTTTACCATGTCCGATGAAGATTCAGGAGTTCTCGGATCTGGTATTACCGTGAAATCACGCAAATTGTCGTTGTGTGTGTGTTTGTCTATCACCGCGCCTTGAAAAGTTTCTTCCATGTGCAGAAAGTTAATAATCTGCTGATCATCATCAAAGACTCTCCAGTTCGTGATGTTGTCGGGCACTGATGGTCGGAACAATAGGTCAACGAAGAATGCATCTGGGGACAAGCCTTCTGCAGGAAAGAGTTTAGAAGCTATGTTAGCTAATAAATCTGCTTCAGAGTTATTCAATCTAGGAATATAATTTATATTGAAAACAACAAATTTATTCATTAAATTCCATACCTCGGATTGGTAGCTTTTGAGATGCGGAGAAAGACAGTGGATAGAATATCTTACCTATCTAACCACTATTTTAGAGTTGCCAAAGACGGTCAAATTTTGAATGTTCATATCTAAAGATTTTCTGAGACCTTGCAGCAAAGCCTCATATTCTACAGTGTTATTAGTACATTCAAATTCTAACCTACATGCAATTAATGTTTTGTTACCTGCTAGATCGATAATAACGCAGCCTGCACTAGCTCCTTCCTTAGACTTTGACCAATCAAAATAAAGAGACCAAATTTGATTTCCATCGGGTACATGAGACCATTGCGTGGAATATGTTGGCTGCACATATGCTACAATCTCGGACTTCTATTCTGGATTGGTAATAGCTAAAGCCTCGACCATGAAATTGTCGAAGAAGGTGTCCATTCCTTGTACTTCAGGTGAATCAGCAGAAGGGGTAAATGGTTCGTTGGGATCGTTTAAATCTGTGACCGTGAACTTAAGGTAGCGTTCATGATTTACCTTGATCTTGTTAGGCTTTTCGTTGTCTGGAAGCCATAGATGAGACCAATCTGTCGTGAAATAACCGTGTAACTGATCTGACCAGTCCCTACTTAAAAACAGACCATACACTTCTGGAATATCCACAACAATTATATCAATGACTTGATGAACCTTGGGGTTAGACGATAATCTAATAAGCACATTCTTTAGTTTGCCTATAACTTTAACATTGGTCTGATCAAGTTGTATTTTAAAGTAGATGGTTCAACTTCATCGTTAATCTTCTGGCATACAGACCATGGCATCACATTGGATGATGCTCCTGAGTCTACCATACAATTGTGCACGTTTTTGTTAAATATTTCGAAAGTTAACAAAAATGGAGGTACATTTTTGCGAGTACTAAGAGTGGTAGCTTGTGGCTTTTTACTCGCAGTTTCTAAAGCTACTTTATTTACATTATTTACATTATTTACATTACTTACATTACCTACAAGAAGGCTTCCTTTATCTTGAGAATCAAGATTGTTTTTAGTGGAAGTCTTCTGAGGAACTTTGTTGTGCACAACCTTGTTACTGCTTGAATTTCCATTTTTTCCATTCTCTGAGATATTCTGTAACATTTTTTGTAGCAGAAATGGAAATTTCAATAACTCATAAACATAAATGTTAGCTCTCAAATTTTTAAGATCTTCAACTAAATCATAATCTAAGTTGGGGTTCGCATTACTTTGTTTAGTCTCAACTGGTTTAGATTGCTTTGGAGGCGAAGTTGTAGTGTTTTCGGAAGAAGGTTTGTTTGTTGTCTTACTCCTGGTATTATAGGGATGTACTGTCTCAAAGTTAGCTTGAAAGATGCTATCCAAGAAGTGTCCAAAAATGTTTGGAGAAGACTCCTCTTCTTGAACTGTCTCTTGTTCAACTACCTCCTCAAGAATCTCAGGAGGCATCAAGTTATCTTGGGCTTCTAGAATTGTTTGAAGGGCGCATTGCAGACTTTCTGGATTAAGGCCTTCGGTGGTTGGATTAGGTCGGTTGGTAGGAAAAGGCTTCCAGAACGGAGGCTTGTAAGGCCCTTTGCTCGAGGAAGCTTCTTCGGTCATCCTTTTTAAGTCTATAACTTGATTTGACAGTTTTTGAACAACTTTAGTTAAGTTTTCTAAATCAAAGCTTTTAGGTTGTGTTTTGCTTTGAGTAGGTCTAGGGAGGATTTCGATCTTCTTTTTGGAAGAAGAGCTAGTCTCTGTTTCATTGCTAGTAGAATCTGTAAGACTAAGTATGTATTTTTCAATATGGCTGGCCTCCTCGAAGGCTTCTAACAACATGGATTTCTTAGATCGTTTAACCCAAATAGCTATACTTTGATGCAAATATTTAGTGTAGTATGCTATTATAAGATTCTCAGCAGGCATGGAATCTGTAGGGATTTGGTTTTTAAGTGTTAAGAATCTTTGATTAAAGTATTTAACTTTTTCTTTTGGATTCATTCTTAAGCTAGAAAGGTCCATGACTAGGACTTCCGGAGGCTTACCGTCTCTGAACTTTTCCAAAAAGCACGACTCAAACTTTTCCCAATACATGATGGTATGGGGTTGCTGGGAAAAGTACCATGTAGATGCATTGCCCTCGAAAGTATAGGGGAACAACCTACTGACTATGTCTTCATGTTCAACATTGCGAAGTCTTATGGCTAACATAAACTTTTTAATATGATCTTCAACGATCTGTTTTGAGTCAGGGTCAAACTTGGGAAGCCATTTCTCTGGATGTTTAGGTAAGGGATGTTGAGCTCCAGGTACAGCTACGGCATCCTGATCAAGACAAGGTATAGCAGGGTTTTTTTGATTTTCCATTGGTGTAGTGGGTGTGGAACGCTAAGAAGGAGAATTGCCTTCGTCAAAGGGATCTCCTCCAGAAGAGGAAGGAGATGATGGAGGTGGTGAAGGAGGTATCCCATATCCTCCTACAGTAGGATTCAGGATTGGATCTGTAGGATTCATAGTGAGGTTAGTGTCTCCTAATTGTTCTCTGATATCAGAGAAATCCAAAGGTTGGTCCAACAGAGGGTTTGGTTTCCTCAAACGGGCTAAGGCACTATGAGTTCTTATAAGAGATTGACGGACAATCTCGTGTATGTCACCACCTGTAGGATTAGGGGTTGTTGGCTCAACTGTGATCCGTGGATCGTCGATTGATGTGGTTGTTGTTTGAAGGGGAATATTATCGTTCGAATGTCTTCTAGTCACTATAGGTGAGCGATTAGGTGGTGGAGGAGTCTTACGATCGCCTCGTGCCATTAATTAATTTCAGGCCCTCCTTCTAGCGCCATTTGTTGAAGGGAGAAATTGACCGTCCGCCAACTGGGAGAGTGGAACCAGTTCGGGGTTGTCTAATAACCCAATCCGTTTGGGATGAACCACCCTGGCGGGTTTAGTGGCTCCATTAGCCGATCTAAGTCCTAAGAAAACAAAAAGAAAACTACTCTAAACTAACTAAAACTGACTATTAAAACAAACTAATAAACTAATCTAACTAAAAATAACTATTAAAACAAACTAAACAAATCTAACTATTATATATACAATCTACTATCTAATACTATGCTAACTGTAAGAAATTAAATATCTAACTACTAACAGAAATAAATCTTATTCACAAAATGTACAATAATAACAATCTATAGATTTGAATGAAAACCTGAAAAACTCATTTTCATTCTGTCCTACGACAGTGAGAGCTATTGTTTTTTGATTTTATAATTTTATGAAAAGAAACAAAACAAAAACTAACTAAACTAAACAACTAATATACTAACAAATTAATTATCAAATAAATGACAAACTAACCTGAAGAAACATTCCAGTTTTGTTCTATGTATGATGATTGTCTTAGCTGATCGAAGGGAGGAAACCCACACCGAATTATCCATGAGCTTGTCGTAAACAATAAGCTGCAGTTCTCTTCAAATATGATTACGGGACAAACAAGACATAAAAAATTACAACAATCTTATGATTTATAAATCTTCACAGTTAGATAAATCTGTATGCAAAGATCTATACAAAATGATTCAATTACCGAAGAAGAGAAATCTGTGATTCATTAACTGAAACAAAGTAATTGTTGTACTTTTTAAATAATGAAAGCGATCAGATATGGATAACACATTAATCAAATCATATCATTCTGCAATAGATTATGATAGCTAAAGTAGTCTATAACCAACTGCAAACTGACATGCATAAACTTGAAACAAAAGATTGATATTATGAAAGCGAAAGATGTAACAAAACATCAACTTCCGTCTCAGTCTGTATCAAAAATCCATAGCCTAGTTCTCCCACAAGTGAGGATGATGATTATTACAAAAAATAATAAGTATTTAAAGACCTTCCACAGGGTAAAACATCCCTGTGGAATTTATCAAATTGTTTACAGAAAATCTGGGAAAATATCCCAAGTTTGACTAAACTAACAACCTAAAATAAAAACTATGTCACACAAATATCTCCTAGACTGCCACAGTGTGCCCAATGCAATTCGAATGTACCCGAAAGAGGTCAAAAAAAGACAAGTTAATAGGATATTTTGTTGATAAAATTGATAAAAATCTAATCCTAAAGATTAGCTACAGAATCTTGTGATTCTGTAGCTGGTCTAAATCCATCACATAATCATATTAAATCAATTCAAAACTTAAAAAATACAATTCAAACTATCAAAATATATTTGATTCCTAAAAGCATCGTTCAAATCGACACTTGTTAAATCATATTCAACCAAATGATAACAGAGATGGGTATGCTCTGTTTCAATTCGTTACCAATTCAGGTATACAAAATCGTATCGAACAGTAATGAAATCATTTTCATATCAAACTGAAATTGATACAGTTAAACAAATCATATGCAATCATTTATATTGCCTTACCCATCAACAAGAAACACGATCGAATCTATACGAAAGCAACAAGATCATTTTCAGATTTGATATAACTGTATTAACATAAACAAACGATCCATCAAATCAAAACTGGTGTGTAAATTACCACAAACGAAATGATAATGAAATCAATCAATTGATAATGGGGTCTGTAAGAGTTGTCCAATCATTTGTTATTGCTAATTGGGGCAGACAAAATTGATTGAAATTCAACGAAATCATTTCTCGAATTCATTTCAGAACGAACTATTAACCGAATTTTCTCATGCGAATTCAACAGAGATAACATAAGTCGATCTGTGTTAACAAACTCGTTTTGAAAATTAAAATCAATAGATCAGCATCAAGTCTATTTTCGATACGAATCCAACTCATGAAAACAATCATGCTAACTTGAGATATGCAACAACCCAATCAAAACAAGAGCGAATCAAACAGTTTGAGTTTGACATAGTCATTGTGAATCAAAACAGTTCCATGATTTGGGCACAGAGATTTTTTGTACAGGTTAGATATAATCCAAATTCAAACGAAAATGCTGACAAAACATAGTCATTTTTAATACGCTACATAATATTTATCAAGCCAATTCAATCCTATGAAATTGTTTTGACAATCAAATCACAAAAACTAAATTAGAGCCGTTGATATCCAATGACAGCAACATCATCACAACAGAACCGTGTCCTAATTTTAGCATGAAAACCTCCTATTCAGGTTGAATACAAACAAAATCCAAGCAAAAACAAACACCATTGATCTCGTTAACTCAAACCAACAGACAAACGAATCAAACCCAGTGAAAACCAATCAATTACTAAACTAGGCACGACCAAATCGTGTAACCAAATCATAACTTCATTTAATTTTAGGAAAACGAAAACAATGTATAGGATCCACAAAAATATAACAGAGTCATTTCGAATGGTGGACAAAGCTATTTGAAAACCAAACTCAAATCATTATATTAATCCTAGCAATTCATAAAACGAAATTGATATCGAAATTCATACCTGGATGATGAGCAGACAACTTGGTCATAACAGTTTGGAATTGACGAAGGCTGTAGCCGATTTGACATTCCTAAATACGATGGAACCAGTGGTTCTCTACTTCTTATCATTTGCTTGAAGCTTGTCCCTTTGTGTTGTCAACACTGCAACTTGGTTTTCCAATGATTTGATTTTCGACTGTAATAAGGGAACGTTGGTATAGTAGCGTTCCAACCACACATTACATTAGTCGCATGACGACTGCCCGGGCTTCGAAATTGCAGGTGAGGGTTTGGTTAAATCACCGAGGGTTTCGTTAGGTAGCTTGATCCCTGGGTAACTAGGATTTTTCCTTAGGCAAGGGGGTAAATTAGAAATGAAGTCATAGGGTGGCTCGGAGCACAGACCTTTGGAGTAAGGGTACTCACTAGATAGGAAGCATTCTACGTCAGAGTCCAATTCTTCACTGAGGACTATGGGCTTCTGCTCAGCACTAGGTTTAGGTTTATTCCTAGCCAGTCTCGATATGAGTCAAGCATTCTTTTTACCTTTGCCGTCGACAGTAGGGTTACCTTTAACCTTTTTACTCACAGGCTTTTTTATAGCCTCAACCTTGTCTGCTAAGACGTCGGGTAAGTCGATATCAGGGTCGATCGAGGGTTTGGGAGAGGGCAGTAGGACATGGAAAGGCACGGGTGGCTCGACCTTAGTTTCACTAACCACAGGCTTGTCAATTTGGACAGGCTCTGTATCAGCAAAACCATTTCGAGAGATAAAATCTTGCCAACTATCAACGTGAAGATCTAAGTGGTGAACAACGATGAGTCTGATTAGGCCATGGTGGAACAAGCTACTATCAACCTTCTCTCATTTAAACCTTTTATCCATTTTATAAAGGCTACGCTAGAGGTAAAAGGGCATATTTAGTGGATAACTCATAAAATTCATTAACAAACGAAGGTGATAAAGAAAAACCAGTCCATATCAACCCTCACAGGTCACGAATTGTTTAAACACCATCAGAAGATCATGCCACCTTGGTTTAAGCGTGGAAATTGACATACCTCTGTCACAGGATGTAAGCTTTCATGAGACGAACATTAGTGGCCATGGGACCTCCTCAACTTTAGAGTTTTTAAACCATCGCTGGCTCGTGGCTACTAACCCTATGGCAGAGCTAATAAACTCTTCAATGATTTCAAGCCAAATGTCACCTACTTTGGCTCTACAGCCATCAAAAGTCAGGGTGAACTGATGTGCAACAAATATATTAAAACCCTCAAACCTCTGTACAAACGTGAGCCAACCATTATCTTTCAAATCTTTCCGGGCATTATCGAACAGTAGCAGGGCTTGACTACCGTTTGGCTCAATTCCCACCACTAGTGCCATAGAGCCGAGAAAACGGTAAGTGATGTGAATGAGCCAGGGTTTAAATGCAGCACACATAGGAGGAGAACACTTGAAGGCTTACCCGATGCTAGCAGAGGTAAAACAGGGATAAGGGAAGGCATTAATGACATCGTGCGAAGGTGGTGGAGCTATTTTCTGTCCATGCAGAATAGTCATTACCATGGTACAACCATCGGCACTTTCAATTATTCAAATCAAACGCAAATGTGTTATAACTATGCCAACTCAATCAATCAATCGAAACCTTTGGTAAGTGGATAAACCATTCGCGCAATCAAAAGTTATGCTATAGTTTTAAAACCAAACACACAAATCGAAACCAATACCAAGGGTTTGACTATGTGACATGCGGTGTATAGAATGATTCATACCAAGAGTTTAACCAATGCGCCAATGCACTTTTATGTATACCAATGTACCAAGTGTATTGATCAAATGACATGTAAATCGAATCCCCAATGTATCACAAACTCAATCGTTCATAAAACGAAATCAAAGAATGTCAAATGAGTACAGATCAAGAGGTCTTTGCCAACTGCATAATAATAAGTAAAATGTAAACGCAATGGGCATATCGACAAGAATGATAACGACAATTCATTGAAGATTTTAATGCGACTTTGAAATACCAAGTTTTCACGCTTACAGTCGTGAAAACAAGAGCGAAGGTAGGTGTGTAAATAGCGCAAAAATAAAAGTGTCGTTTATTTGAGAATTGCGACGAAAAATTAAGGTTTGCAAAACATTGGTGTAGGTAGCTTATAAGGACAGTAGAAAATGTGAATTGGCTTCCAACACAAAGCAATCCCTAAAAATAGGAAACCCTAACAATCAGAATAAGAAGACATGGAAAAGAAAATTTGAAGTACTAAACAAGAAAGATGATGAAACCATTGCTCCTGAAATTGATGAAGTTAATAATAGGAGATTGGTGGGTAAAAATTCTGATAAGGAATATAATAATCAAAGCTTTGCATATAAAGTAGATCAAACTCAAGACATGAAAAATCCTAAAGGAAAATATGACGCAACTCCAAAACTTGATAATGTCATACAAGAAGATTATCCATTACCCAACAAATGGAAACTAATAGAGGAATATTCTCAAAACAAGGATAAAGAAGATTCTAGTGCACATAATAGTGGCGTTGATGATGAATCTTCAACAATATAACAACCAAAAGAATTGAGTGATGATTATCTAAAAAATGTTTCAATCCTATTTTAATGGTCCACTGAAATTCCTTTTCAAAGAAAAAATAAAAACAAAGAAGGGAAGGAGAAATTATGGAAGACTTAAAAAACATTCATGTTGAATCTCCTATGAGCATTAAAACACATAAAAATGAATATGATCATTGAAAACATCATGGTTTGATGATACAACTCTATGCAGGATCTGACATAGTTTATTGCAGGTCTTCATCTGCTCGGGAACAATACAGGTTATGTATTGGTCTCATAATGGTTATAAGTGGACAAACCCTAAATGGAAGTTAGTATGTGAGAAAGAAATAGAATGAATGGAAAATTCTACAGCAGTGAGGTGATGATGAATATAGACTGAGTACATGTCTGAAAATTAAAAGACTTGAAACCAAAAATTCAAAGACAATGGTTGTGACAAAGAAAATCTAAAAGATATATTGGTTGGTCGATGCGTGCCTAAGTTGGTTGGATAAATAGATCAATTCTAGTTGAATATATTACATTCTATCAGCAAGATAAGTCATGTGGAAAGTAAAGTATAAAGTCTCTCGGATGACTTTAAGAAGAAATGTACAATAAATAAGCATCTTGGATAAAGATGGATACATATGGTTAGAAATCGATCAAAAGAAATGGATAGGTCGAAAGGTCGTTTGAAAAGTATAAGATTTAGTTTCTCGGTGTTCCATTAGGACAATAGTATCCGCAGTGGAAACAATAGGAAGTATATAGTGGTAGACATGGCATCTTGTAGAGATGACAGGGGGAGAGATATTGTCAAGAAGAACTACCCTTTCAGAAACAAAGAGGAAGAGACGTTAGAAGCATAGAGAGCATGATTGAAGGGGGAGTTACCTGAGTTCAGATTTTGGTTAGCAGCATACAGACAAAGATGAATCATAGGGGGAGAAACCCTTTGCAATTGATGTCAAAGGGGGAGAGTAGATTCATAGAGAAGATCATCATCACAGGGGGATTTTGTGTATGAATTTAGTATGTTGACCTCAATGACAAAGGGGGAGATTGTTGGACATAGTGTCATTGATGTCAAAAACTGATGTCATTATGTTATAATGATGAGGTGGTATGAAAAAAGCACAGAAGAATCCACCTAGAGCTCAGGTGGGTTAGCGACTAAAGATCAGTGCATAAATAAATGCAGAAAAACAGATCAGAAGCTCATAAGAGATGATGCACATGAAGCTCAGAAGGGAAAGCGCATTGCAGAAACATGATCAGGATTGAAGGTCAAACTAGGACCATCAAATCTGGGTTTTACAAAGAGAAGGACCACTAGAGGACTGATCAATGATCAAATCAAGTGATGACTATTGGATACACAAGCGACAGATCAAGGGTGGGGATTTATTGTGGAGAACAAAGGGAGAATTAAACAACATGTTAATTCCAATCTTGCAATTAGTATAGACCGTCATATTATAAGAGAAGGACCTTTGGAGGACTGGTCAATGATAAGATCAAGTTATGACCATTGGATATGGAAGTGCCAGATCAAGGGAAAGGATTTATTGTGGAGTGCGAAGGGATAATTAAAAAACATGTTATTTCCAATCCAATTAGTCTAGACCGTCAGATCTCATCGATTCAAAGATCGACAATTGTGGCTGATCCACCAACAATCGCACAAATTCAATTGCGGAGTTTGGGTGACAGGATAAACCACACACAATTTATGGTTCCACAATCTACATTGATCATCGATGGTCACCCGCCAATAATATCTATGGTTGGAATCAGTTCCACTACCAAACAAGCAGTTTCCATTTCAAAACTCGACGATAGTTTAAAATGTCATGCTAGCTGAGGACCCTGCAATCATCCCTGATCGTTGATCTGCTCCGAGAGCATTCTCGACTATTGGATCAAGTTGGGTGGAAGGATAGATTAAGCCATAAAGAAGGACCATCAAATCTAGAGAATATACGATGATCGTTGGATCAAGATCATGTTCAACTCCAACGATGACCACTTTGGTGAGAATGTGTCGAGAACATGTAAATTCACTCGAAGATCAAAGTTCTGAAATCACGAAGTGAATACACGTAGCACACACATTTGGAGATCCACGTCAACAAGGACACATGGCGCAATTAGATAATGACAAGTGTCAATAAGAAATTGGCATTTCAGGTACGTGTAAGTCACGAATGTAAGTGACAAGTGGTAGCCACTCGACTAGTGCCAAGTCAATAATGACATCAAGAAGTTACATCATTTCGGGAGTATGTACTTCGGGGGAAACCAGTTTCTAACACCAGTAACTTCCCAAAACGTTGAAGGGAGAAGTTAACACTAACCATTGATCTAATTCGAGAGTTCTCTTAAGCGATGATCAAGCATAGTGGAAAGATAGCGTAAGTGGAGGTGTTAACCGACATCAAGCAATCACCACTGCTTTAAAACTTATTTTCTAGGTAATCACTTCGGAGGAATTGCTACTCCAGAGTCCTGGAAATCATGAAGGACAAAGTTTTGAATTCTTGAAGTAAACAAGAACTGTTCACTCACCTATAGATTAAGTCATGATAGTCGATTTGTTTGAAACCTATGGACAAGATAGGATCCTATGACTAATGGAAGAACGAATAATGATCGTCTGATCTAATTTAGGGAAATATACTCCGGGAGGTTTAATGATACAAATACTGGAAGTCGCAAAAGCTGAAGTCTCGAAGTAAATGAGAGCCATTGATGTCAATCATAGATTAAGTCATAACCACTGGATTAAGCAGTAAAATAATGAGTAAGGATTGGATCCCGACTGTTGATTTGGCTATGGGAATCATGCCAGCCATCAGATCAACCCATGTGAGAGGTAACCATATCAGGAAATTGAAAACTCTCGAATATTAGATGATTGTCAAAGAAAAAATTCCAAACGCCGAAATCCAGTGAACTAGGTTCTAGCCCCCAGTCATGGGTTATGAACACATAAGACATAAGGTGTTGGAAACATCTCTTAGACAATAAGCCCATGGTTTTGCGTAGATGTTCACATGTAAATGGTTTTAAGGAAGCACCTGTACATAATTGATTTCTGCAATATTTGCAGAGACATGGAATCAAGTTAAATGAAATCGATCCCGTGATCGATTAATGAAAAGAATTTTCATTAAATTGAAAATGCTTCTCGATAATATTTGAGTAAATAAAAACAAATGAGATTATTGTTAATGAATAGGTGTGATGGTCCAAACAAAGGGACACCATGTTTCATAGCTCACACCAGTTGAAAGAGTATATAAACGAGAAAGAGTGGTGAGAAGAAAGTGTCTCTACAGTCCATATCAGAAGATAAAAAGCAGAAGCATATTCCAAGAAGGAAAACTTAAGATACTTATGCAGTGAGGGTGGAAGAGAGGAGCATGGAAGGATTCATATCCTTACTAAGCAAATTGTAAATGATATGGGATTTAGTGCTTCCTAGGGTTGGTGCCCTAAATACAAGGGAGTTGTTTCTTCCTAGGGTTGGTGCCCTAAATACAAGGGAGTTGGTGCTTCCTAGGGTTGGTTCCCTAAAGATGAGGGAGTTGGTGCTTCCTAGGGTTGGTGTATGTGCACATTAACGTTTGTCTTATTTATAGGTAGAGGGAGGAGTGGTTGGAGGGATAAACAAAGATGTGGGATGTGTTTCCTCATGATATGGGTTTGGAAAATAATGTTGAGTTGGAATTAGACAACTTGGATCTTAATGAACCAGTGATAGAGACAATGAATTTTGATGATGGTGATCCTCTTGAGGGATCATCCTCCACACCAATAGATGCACACATTGGATTGGATGTAGAGGAGGAGGAGAATGGAGGAGAGAGCAATGGTAGTGATGTTGATTTTTATGATTATGACAAAGAGGACTATTGACAACCACAACTCATGAGATATGAGATTCTTCCATCTAAGCTTCTAGTATCTATCAGATTTTGTATTTTCCATTGGCACTCCCACCTATAGTATCAGTGACGCTGACTCAATATTTATGTACAATGTAATACATTTTGATTTTGATGAATTAATGAGAATGTTGTAGCGATGGTTCTATTATATTTTTTGTTTTTCATTTGATCATCATTGACGTTACATGTAGTATTAGTAACTGACTGTATGATTGAATTTGTGTCATGTAAATTTTCAAGTTTCTAACAAAATTTGAATTTTAAT
>JASDQU010307983.1:44633-59216 GCA_032191745.1 Picea mariana
ATAACACTCATTTATTATGGGTTTATTAGTTAGGATTAGGTCACCTTAGTGGTAAGTTACATCAAGCTCACTTTGTCTCCTATTTATAATACAAGAGAATCATGTGTATAAGTATCTCATCTTGTCTTTTGAATTGGATATATTGTTAAAGGAGGTTTCCCCTTCTAAGTAGATTGTATTCATTGAATTTTTATTATTCTCAAGGTGTTTGGTTCATAACATTTGGTATGAACGCATCAATCCTAGGGTTTTTCTTTTTCATGTGAGTCATCTTGTAATTTTCGCTATAATTTGTTTTCTAGGACACTTTAGAAAAAACAATTTGGAGGTTACTTAGGAGACATATCATATTACATCTGGTAAAAATTTTGGGTTTTTGTTTCCTATACTTTCGGAGATATATCCTATATAAAATATGGTTTGTGTCTCATCCTGAAATCAATTTTAAACAATTCATCTTGGAATTTTCACTATAATTGTTTTTTCTAGGAAGTTTCAGATAGTGAACATTTTTGGAGACTAAGGAGAAATATCATAGTATAGGTGATAAAAATTTCAAGTTAAGGTTCACTATACTTTCAAAGATATAGCCCATGGAAGACAAGGTTTGTGACTAATCCTTAAATCAGTTAAATTGGCATTTTCACTATAATTTTTTTCTAGAGGAGTTTCAGACTGAAATTTTCATAATCAACTCTTTTCAAAATTTTGAGTTGATGCAATGAAGTACATGTGGAAAATTTTTCATATTTTGACTCATTATATTTTATGATATATTTCTTATGAAAATTAGTGTTTTTGTACAAGTTATTTTCTAGTGATTTTAAGAGCTTTTTTCTGTGGTTAGCAAGATCATTTTTTAATTTCTTTTATAGAGGTGTTCTGATGTATTTAAATAACATAGGATCTATCATTTAGTGAGTAAAACTGGATTTGGGGAAGAATACATGCAAGAAAAAAACATGGTTTCATGTGGTTAGAAACACATTGTTTCACATGGTTGGAAACTCTGGTAACCCCTACTGGTGCCTCTTCGAGTAGTATCGCATTAGAAAGTACTTGTATATAGAATTTCACTTCCATGTATCTTTGGGTATACAGGAAGTCCCCTATTTATACATGAAACCAAACTTAGATAATCTATTCAACTATCTTGTTTCTATAGTACACCGAGAACAACACTCGAGGAGATCACTCTCTAGTACCTAAGTAGATGGGTAGCATGGATAAGGGCATAGTTGAGACTCCTTGTTTAGTTCCCAAGATATTGGATTGAGTAATATTGTTGGACCCCACATGTATATCAAACAACTATAGAACCTGACACTCCCTTGTACTTAGTACCCATTAATGTTTTCCCATGGCTCTAAAGAAAGATCCTAAATTTACTTCACCAATTAAACCTCCAGAAATATCCTCGATGATTAATGAAAAAAATGAGGAGATATAAAATGAGCTATCCAAATTGGACAATCAAATCAATGAATTGAAGGACATGTCAGTGAAACAAGTTGATTTGTTGAATATTCAAACATAAATGGAACACATGAAAGGAAAGATGGAACAATTGGAACAAAAAATGGATGGGAAGCTGGAACAAAATTCAAATGGAACAAAAGATTATAGAAGCCTTAAATGGTAGGTTCCCTAAAATCAATAAGGTGTCTAAATGGATTCATGAAAATAAAGGTAGTATTCAGTTTGAACAACTTTCCAATAATAAAAATTTTCCAGGGGGATTTAACTCCAATAGTGGAGTTACCTATGGATGGTCTCCAAAAGGAATGAACCTTCACAAGGTTGAATTAAGGAAGTTTGATGGAACATAGGCCTTTACCTAGGTGAACCAAATAGAGAAATATTTTGAAATTCATAATATTATGGATTATAAGAAAATGATTCACATAACAACGTTGAAATTTGAGATAAAATCATATCAATGGTATCGATGGATAGTTAAAAGGAAGCCCCATTCTTATCATTATACTTGAGGTTTATTACAAGAGACTTAGAAGCACAATATGAGAAAGTTTGGGAAGAAGACGACTTTAGTCAATCAACAAGAATCAAGCAATTAGGTGATATTGAATATTATGACTCATTTTGGGACAAGGGTAGACCCAGGGTTCAACGCTCAAGAGCACACCAACAAAGACCTAACTACCGGCCCTTTCGACAACACATGTGAAGCATATGAAGTCTCACCCAAGGTAGAGGCAGGGGTGGTTTCAAGACTCAGGTGCCTGCAACCTTAGCTGGGACACACATCTGTGATTATATCATTTATAGAGCACTTAGCATCGATTATTCGTCAATACTCAACCCTTATTATACTTCGAAGATAGCATAGAGCATCGTGGTGTACACTCAGATCTACAATATTTCATCATTTAACCATAGTAACCCAGATTAGATTCCATAGATCAACACTAAGCATCCTCATACACATCAGATCTAACAATCATATATATCTAAGAAGCACAAAGCATAAGTGGATATATCAAAGCACATAGCATAAGCAAAAACACATTGAATCAAAGCACAGAGAATAACACACAGATTTATGTGGTTCACCCCCACCCTGGGGATACATCCACAAGATCTTCTTATTATCGTCTTCAATCTGTTACAAGCACAAAGCCTCCAAAACCCTTCTTCGCATAGGACAGAAGATCTGCGCAGCTCGCTAGATCCTTCTTCCTTATGTTACAACACTTAGCTTTCTATAGCAATCTCACAGTAACTTGCACTTAGCCTTGCAAGCCTTACACAGTTCGCACATAGCACTTATTCAACATCACATAGATGCACTACCAATTGCACTAAGAAATCACATATACTACTTCTTACATTGCCTATCCTTCTATTTATACATTACAAAAGTGGGCCTAATCGTGGGTAAACCCACGGGCTGACATCCCTTTCCCATTACATTAACCCAAAAACCTAAAAGGGCCCAAAATTGGACCGAGATCCTGTGATCTCTGCTTCACCTGGCACTCCATCTTTGACTGGCTATCGAAGTCCAAAAATGGTCAAATATGACCAAGTGTTCCTCAAAACTTGGTCAAGGGCCAACAGGCCCCCAACACTCACCTGTGACTCGTCTCGATTCACTCTGGTCTGATCAATTCCGCCTCGAATGCCTTGATCTTGGCTCAAGCTACTTCGACCTGCTGTAGTGTGACGACCTCTTGCTCAGTGAACTCCTAGATAACGATGTCGTTTACTGACCCTTCCAGGCATTTTTCTGCGGTGATGACAATCTGTTCAAGCTCTACTCCCTAGATTTCAACTTCAGTGAATAGTTGGCATGCATTTTCTTGGATTGGTTGAATTCATTGGGAGATTTCCATCACTTTTATTTGCAGTGCGTGTACCTGTTGTTGGGCAGTGTATTGTTATGGAAATCTCTTCATTCTTTTGACTAGGGTCAAGGCCTTCAGCTACGCCTATAGCGTATATGCGTGCTTCTTTGCTTCTTGGAGTTGTGCCTCCAATGCCTGCAACTCTGGATTCTCTGTGAGGTTCTCATAATTTTGGGCGCTTCTAGTGCTCATACTTGCATTCCAAGGCAAAGGTTTTTAATCGGCCAACTGCGCTATGGGCAGTTACCTCCCTTAGATCTCTTATTTCTTGAGGAGTCTCGGGCATGGTATGAAGTTCCATATCTGTGATGTGCTACTGAGGTTATTGGATTACTTCTTCAAGTTGTGCCACCTGCTATGGGACACGTTATTCAATCTTCACTTCTATGACCATCACAGAGCGAATTTTTTTGTGAACCCTTTCCTGTACTTCAAGTTTCTTTGCTAGCAATTGGTCCTTGCTCTGATGTAACTGTGCTTTTTCCTCATCCCACTTCACTTGCAGGGCAAGATTTTCCCATTTTGCCTTACTTTGTTGTTTTATAAGTGCGCTCTGTACTTGTGTCAAAGCCTGGGTGGCTTGCGTTGTGTCTTCTTGAGCTCGTCGAAGGCGAGCTTCGACTTTATCGACAATCTGGTGTAATTGGGTGGACTTGTCACTTGTTCCTTCTATTCCAATTGCCAAGGGCGCAATAGAAACTACTCGATTGAATGGGAGTGCCTACTGCACTTCTTGAAGTTCACCCTTGATTCAGCTAAATACCTTCTCCTGCTTCACTTCTTG
Source organism: Picea mariana (assembly GCA_032191745.1). NCBI lineage: Eukaryota > Viridiplantae > Streptophyta > Pinopsida > Pinales > Pinaceae > Picea > Picea mariana. The sequence goes on from JASDQU010307983.1 coordinate 48,786, forward strand.
CTTTTCTGGGATCTCTAGTGAAGCATCATTCAACGTAGCGATTAAGAATTCGAAGTCATCCAGTATGAGGGTAGTCTTAAACATAGTTCGGGTGGGATTAGTTTTTTTTTGGGATGAGGGTTTTGGTGGGGTAATCTTCCTTTTCTTAGAGGGATCCTCCTCCTCTCTAGGCGAAGTAATCTCGCCTTTGTTTTGCTGAAATTTTGTGCCACCTAGTTCTTCACCATCACCTCCCTGTGCAGGTGAGATCGAAGTAGTCTTCATGGATGTGCTAGGGACATCTTGAACTTCATCATCCTTATTAGTATTTCTCAGTCCAGGTGTATCCGACATAGATTCAGGGTATCCACGTCAGACATTTCTGTGAGGTCTGCTGCAACAAGAAGGTCTACCGACCATTCCTTGGTAATCTGCTCCAAGTCTTCTTTTGTCAACTTGTAGTACGACTGGAGCTGTTGTGATATAGGTGAAGTGATGGTCCATGCTGAATTTTATCAAAGGTCTAAACCTATAAAGTGTCTTTGGGGTGAGGCGCGGTGTATACTAGATTGCATTCTTCAATTGGTTGTAATAGGCGTGGAAGACGACATTGGACTGCCACTGCTTGTTCATTTCACTGGAGTACCACAATGTACAAAACTTCATGGCCAGTGGTTCGAAGGGTTCGATCTCCGGAAAAGTGGCACCTTATGGTAGTTCCCAGGTGATGAAAGCGATTAGTATGAGAAACCAACTAAAGTGGAACTCATACCCTTTGTCTTGCGCTTCTCTGCAATCAAGCTCTAGCTGGTTTACAAGGTACTGCACCCAGTTCATCTGTAGTCCCTTGGTGCACTTCCCTTCGAGGTCAAATGCGAATCCATTCACTTGTGTTGGTCTGTTCTTGCGAACTAGCTTGTCTGCGATCAACTGACAGGCAAGGCACACTGTGCCACTCTGGATAGAGGCTACCTTGTATCTTCGCGTTCCTTTCTCGACATCGCCATAAGTTTATTTTATCCTTTGTGCTAGTGCTTGGTTTGAGGTCTTTCCAGGGTAAAAATCCTGTGGGTCAGGGCATTGCATACTAAGTCCCGTGAGCCGATTGATCAAGGTTGGATCCACAGTTATGCAGTGGTCCAACCATAAGTAGCAAAACAACAACGACTTAATGCATGCGTTGACTTCCTGGTGTCTGCAGAAGTGCGGGACCTTCATTACATTAAGCAGTGTGGACTGCATGAGGTTTTGGTTCCATGACTGTGGGACAATCTTAGAATTCTTTCCTTTGTTCCTGGTTAAGTACTTATGCGGGGATAACATGCTATAACCATTACGATCTCCAAGGTTAAACTCACTAAATTTCAGTGCTGCGAGCTTATCCTGGTAAGCATGAACTGCGCGCACCCCTTTCAGAAGGTACATGGTGATCAAAGTGTACTCAAAGTCTCGAGGTACAAAATCACAGTTGATGGCACCACTTAGAGGTGGTAAGTAAGTAGGTAGAAAGCGTGGGATAAGCTTGGCATTTGCGATGTCATCCCTGTGCTTGGTCCATTTCTCATCGGTCAGCCGGTATGGACCAGCACGAGCAGTGGAAGGGGAGGCTTGGAGTCCTCTCGTTGATGATGCATGGAATCTTATACATAATCCTCGCTCCGACATGACTCTCTCAGTCATTAATTCAATCAAAACTTCTTCAACTACTTTCTCAACAACATTGAGCTCGTCTGACATACAAGCTTGGGTCAACTAGCTCGGGTGTGAAATGAATTCAGAGACTACAATGAACAGTATGGGAACAAGGAAATGATCACAAGGTGAAGTAATCTCAGGTTTTGGGCTCAAATTCTCACTTAGCAAAAAGTATTCTTGGTGCGTGGCGCGACAGACTAAGTAGGGAAACTTAGCAATGGTCTGCTTGCAATGGGTATGAGGCTGCATTAACTTATGTTCTGTCCATTATGGCACAGTTGAACGGTCTAATGGCAAGCCATAAATGCTTTATTACCCATTCGAAGCGGCATTCGAACGGTTATATTGGCTTCCAATGGCTATATTACTTCACCTCGACGAAGTGGCATATGTCATTGTTCTAATATCCCGACAAAGCTCCAATTCTGCAAAGTGTCTTGATGCGAGGTACCCTCTGAGATCTTTTGTAATTTTTCAATGTTAGCCATCTTCTTACATAGCTTTCTAGCCTTCTTTCCAGTGAGCTTCATCTCGGTGATTCTCTTCTCCTTTTGATTTAATTTCCTCAGACATAGTCACTTCGTGCTGGTGAGATTCTCTCCTTGGGTTTAGGTATATCACTTCTTCTTTGTCTGGGGTAGAAATTTCAGCCTTTTGTGTAGCTTTGGCCTCGACATCTGGGCTTCTAGTGTCAGATGGCTTTGAGAATTTCTCCTGTTCTTCTATCAACTGTGTGATCCTTTTAGTCATGAAAACTTTTAACTCTTGTCTTTGTTGTTCTAAAACCTCTTCTTCTTCCTTATTTCTAGCTTGATCTCTTTCAATCCAAGGTTTTTCGAGTAGCATAGTAAACGGGGAGTTTTCCTCAATGAATTTGATAATCTCAAAATATTCTTTTGTCGAAGTTCCATTGACTGTCATAGGTATATGAGTGAGTTTTCCACATAACATCATCAATTTTCCTCTGAATAGTCCTATTCCTCCCAATGAAGGAATCATGGTAGGCTTCCCTATAGCTTCCCAAGTTCTTTCTGGCATAATGTTCACTTGTGTTTCTTCATCAAGAATACAGTCAATGTCGAAGTCCCCTATTATTGCTTTGACTTCATCCTTTTCTTTGAAGATCTCTGGTAATCAGACATCTTTATGTTCCTTCAGGGTTTCTTTCATCTGTATTAATACTTTCTCTGATTCTTGCTAGGTTTCTGCCTTTTCTGGATCTGCCTTATGGTCTTCTTGATTCATATTTATCCTTTCAAGATTAGCGATCATTCTAGGGAAATCCAATACCTCATGGTCCCTAGCTTTTCAACAGAGACAACTAGGTCTTCTACCAGGGCATTCCTTAGCTAGATGGCCTAGTTTTCTGCAACTGTAACATAGGATTAATCCTCGCTTTATTTTAAATCATCCCCAGCCTCTTCTATATTGCGCACTAGAATCATGATAGCTAACCTGCAAAAAAATATTTCTAGGATTCTGCATCCATTTGTTAGTCCAAACATTCTTTCTATGCATAGCCATAACATATCTATCATTATACTTATCAAATCTATTCATATCAAACTTTCTTTCATCTATTAATGCCCTAGTTTTTAAGTTAGGACAGAATCTATCAAACATACCTAGATCCATGCTCTAGAAACAAAACAAAAAAAATTAACTTATCTTACTTCTACAGAGCACAAAGCTTCCAGATCTAAGAACTTTTGACTATTCTTACATTTATTAGAGCACAGAGCTTACAAATCTTACCTCTTTTCTGCAGATCTAACCTCTTTCTTTCATAAATTTCCACTTTTACTTTTCTTAGAGAACAGAGCGTTCAGATCTCGCTTCTTTTCTTCAGATATGACCTTATTCCTGGCATAAAGTTTCACAGGTCGGGTAAAAATCTGCGCACTAGGGCAACAGATCTACGCACAAAGCTTTATTTTTCACAAAGTTTCTTCTTCCTCAATTCCTAGCAATCATAGTTTCAGGTCCCGGCAATGGAACCATTTGTTGGCACAGGGGAAGACCCAGGGTTCAACGCTCAAGAGTGCACCAACAAAGCCCTAACTATTGACCCTTTCGGCAACACCTACAAAGCAGATGAAGTCTCACCCAAGGTAGAGGCAGGGGTGGCTGCAAGACTCAAGTGTCTGCAACCTTAGCTGGGACATAGATCTGTGATTATATCATTTACAGAGGACTTAGCATCGATCATTTGTCAATACTCAACCCTTATTATACTTCACAGATAGCACAGATCATCGCGGTGTACACCCAGATCTACAGTATTTTAGCACTTAACCATAGTAACCTAGATCAGATTCCGTAGATCAACACTGAGCATCCTCATACACATCAGATATAACAATCATATATATCTAAGAAGCATAGAACATAAGTGGATATATCAAAGCACATAGCATAAGCAAAGATACATTGAATCAAAGCACAGAGCATAACACACAGATTTAAGTGGTTCACCCCCACCCTGGGGCTACGTCCACAAGATCTTCTTCTTATTATCATCTTCAATCTATTACAAGCAAAAATCCTCCAAAATCCTTCTTCACATAGGAAAAAAGATCTGTGCATCTTGCTAGATCCTTATTCCTTGTGTTACAACACTTAGCTTTCTATAACAATCTCACAATGACTTGCACTTAGCCTTGCAAGCCTTATACAGTACACACAGAGCACTTATTCAACATCACATAGATGCACTACCAATTGCACTAAGCAATCACATCTACTACTTATTACATTGCCTATCTTTCTATTTATACATTACAAAAGTGGGCCTAATCGTGGGTAAACCCACGAGCCGACATCCCTTTCCCATTACATTAACCCAAAACCCTAAAAGGGCCCAAAAGTGGACCGAGATCCCGTGATCTCTGCTTCGCTTGGCACTCCATCTTTAACAGGCTTTCGAAGTCCAAAAATAGTCAATATGACCAAGTGTTCCTCAAAACTTGGTCAAGGGCCAACAACTCATAATTTCAGGTATTGTCCACAAGGGTGGATAACATAAGTAATGAACATTTGTTGGAATATTACATCAGTGGATTAAAGGAAGACATTAAACATGAAGTTTTCCTAAAACATATTGAAAATATTATGGAAGCTATGCAATGTGTTCTTCATATTAAATCCAAGAATAAGGCTACACAAAAGTCTACCATTGCATCATATGCAAGAATTAGAGATCATTTTTGGGTTCATAAGACAATCGTACCTCAATCTACTCGAATATCACAAAAGGAAATGGAGGAAAGAAAATAAAAAGGACTATGCTTTAGTTGTAATAAAAAATGGTCAAAATGACATAAATGTCAAGAAGCAAAGTTGTTTATCTCGGAAAATAATGATGAAGAGGAAGTTGAGACATCTACATAAATAAATTAGGAACAACTTTTCAGCTTAAAATATGGAATTCACAAAATATCTTTTTGAACTCATGATGGGCACTATGAGTTTTTGGTCATGCCTCTTGGGTTTACTGATGCTCTGACTTTTCAAAGCCTTGTGAATTTGTTTTTTGACCCCATCTTAGAAAGTTTTTGTTATATACTTATCTATAACAAATCATGGGAAGACCACATTAATCATGTGGATCAAGTCCTACAAATTATCGAGAACAATTAATTGTATGTAAAAATATCCAAATTTTCTTCTGGGAAAACAAAGTAGAATATTTGGGTCATATTGTTGCAAGGGAAGGGGTTAACGTGGACCCTCAAAAGATCCAAGATATAAAAAATGGCCTACTCCTAAGAACATCAAGAGTCTTAGAGGATTTTTGGGTCTTACAAGATGTTATCGAAAATTTGTTAAGAATTATGCATGCATTGCAAACCCACTCACATCTCTCTTTAAGATTTTTTTTTTNTGTCACTCTTAAAAGATGTTATGTCTTCTACACCAGTATTAGAAACACTTGATTTTTGGAAAAATATTTATAGTCGAATGTGATGCATCTGGACAAGGAATTGGAACAGTATTGATGCAAGGGAGATCATTGGCTTTTGAAAGTAAACAATTAAAGAGAAAATACTTGGTGAAATCCACATATAAAAAAATAAATGGAAACAATTTTACATGCAATAAAAAATGATGAAAATATCTCATTGGGAGCTATTTTAAACTCAAGATAGACCAGGATAGCCTAAAGTACTTTTTGAAACAAAGATTATTATCAAAAGAGCAACAAAAATGGGTAGAAAAAATGTAGGGGTTTGACTTTGAAATTGTTATAGCCTTAATTTTCACCCTACAGTATTAGGAGGAACTTAGCATAAGATAAAATTTGAAACACAACCCTCAATTCAATATTCCATCAATTTTTTAAGGGAGTCGCTAGTCATACATGGAAAACTAGTGACATGTCACTTAACAACAATGTGCAACAAACGACACCCCCTACAACCTTCTATATTTTTAGATTTTCGAATAGGTGAGAAAGGGATGAGATGGTTCTTCATGACATGAGCCTTGAAAATCACAACATTTGAGTCTTCATTGGTCTCTAGAATATCTAGAAGCTCTCCCAAGCCTCTTCCATGAATACATATAAAGAAGGCCAACCTTGAGCATGAGGAAGAAGAATCGTTCATAGAGTCATGCTGCCAAAATAGAGGTGCTTCTACATTTTACATCAGTTGTAGTCAGGTTTGCTAACTTAGTTGAAACGTTGAGGAGGAGGAAGGAGAAAGGGGAAAAGAGGAGTGCATCTACACCTAGAGGTAAAGAGAAATGATGTAATTATTTCATATTAATCAATATATCGTTGGTTTTCTCCCGTGAATATTTTTAATTTGTTCATAAATGTTCAGATCTAATTTATTATTTCATAATCGTATGGAATCCAAGCTAGATATAGGATTCTAATGGTAAGAAGAGAAGTATGAAGGCATTGTTTGTCACTTGTGTGCAATAAGTAGGTCAAACAAGTTTGGAGTTGGATCTATGGGATTACACCAACCGATGACACGTAAGGATGACCTTAAAGAAAAGGTATGTCATTCCATCATCTCTTGGTGTAATGATGAATCTTCTTGCTTGTTTCTAAGAAGAACCATAGAATTCTAACCCATTGTCTATCTAGGATCAATAGGAAAATCCTAGGGAGATCTTTCCATTCACTTGGTGATATTTTCTCCGTAACAGAAATAATATACAAAAAGGGGAAATAAAATGTGGTCGCAGATGCCTTTTATAGAATATAAGAATCCTCAATTTTATATTCCATTACATATTCCATTCCAGTGTGGTTAGAAGAAGCTCACCATGAATGGAAAAATGAAAATAGTACAAGACAAAAAACACAATGTGTTAAGGAAGGGATGAACTCTACGGAACATTGAGAATGGAAGAGAGATATTCTTTGGTACAAAGGTAGAACATTTTTATGTCTTCAACCAAAGTTGAAGCTAAACATATTGAGTTTCATAACTCTTCGATGGCAGAACATTCCGGGTTCCTTAAAACATATAAAAGGATAAAAAAAGTTGGGAAGGAATGAAGAAAGAAATTCAAAAATTTGTAAGAAAATGTTAGGTTTTCCAAATAAATAAGGGAGAACCAGTAAAAACTTCAGTTTTACTTCAACCTTTACATACCTAATCAAATATTTGAAGAGATACCAATGGATTTCATCATAGGTTTACCGAAGTTAGAAGGTAAGGATGCCATTTTTATGGCCGTTGATAGACTCACAAAATATGCACATTTTTTTGGAATTCAAAGTAGATATACAACAAGTCAAGTGGAAAAAGTGTTCATGAAGGGAATTCATAAACTTCGTGGAATTCCTAAAGTAATAGTAAGTGACAGAGATACAAAATTCATAGGAAATTTTTGGAGAGAATTATGGAAGATGAGTGGGATAAAACTATCTATGAGCTCAACATATCATTCACAAATAGATGGTCAAACGAAAATAGTTAACAAATGTTTAGAGGGTTATTTACGTTGTTATTCTTTATATAAGAAATCTCAATGGGTGAAGTGGCTTCCTCTAGTGGAATGGTGGTATAATACCACCTATCACACATCTATTAAGATGTCCCCATTTGAATCTTTTTATGGATATCCAACTACTAGAATCTCATTTTTTTGTAGGACCATTCCAAAGTGGAGGAAAAAGAGTCCTGTATGGAAAAGACTAAAGAAATTTTAACAATTCATAAGGAAAACCTTCAAATGGCACAAAACAGGATGAAACAACAAAAATATCAACATCGAAGTGAAAGACAATTTGAGGAGGGTGATTGGATATTTTTGAGACTACAACCTTATAAGCAATATACTCTCAAACAAAAGAGGAATAAAAAATTATCTCCAAAATTTTATGGGCCTTACAAGATTATTCGTAAGATTGGACAAGTGGCGTATGAGTCAGATTTGTCTTCTTTTATCATTCATAAGGTTTTTCATGTATCTTGCCTAAAAACGGTTTTGGTACAAACGATGTTGGTATAGACATAACTTACATAATTAGATGAAAAAGGAAAGTTGATTATTGAGCCGAAAAAAATTATAGCTAGGCGTTCTATATCTCTACGAAATATAACCATTATGGAGTACCTAATCAAGTGGAAAAATATGCCTCCAACAAAAACTACATGGGAAAATGAGTGATTCATAAAGAAATACCCTTAATTACAAGCTTTGAGAGAAAATATTTTATAAAAGAGAGGGGTTGTGTTAAGGCCCCTAAGGCCCTAACATTCATTTATTATGCGTTTATTAGTTAGGATTAGGCAAATTAGTGGTAGGTTACATCATGATCACTTTATCTCCTATTTATAATAAAGGAGAATAATTTGTATAAGCATCTCATCTTGCCTTCTGAGTTGAATACATTGTAAAATGAGGTTTCCTCCTTGAAGTAGATTGTACTCACTGACTTTTTATCACTCTCAAGATACTTGATTCATAAAAATGTATCATTGTACATGCTCCTCGGACACAAATGTGTAACACTATGATATTAAACAACCTTCTCCTTAGTGATCTTTTCCCAAAGCTGAAATTTTCTTGGAAATAAAATAAAATAAAAATTTTGAAATTTTCGTAATCAACCTGCCCCTTGTTGATCTTCTAGTGGATTCCACCCCATAAAATGTGTAGCTAAAATAAATCCTTTCAGCCGTAACAACCTTTGACTTATTTTTGTTTTATTTGAAATTTTATTTGAACTTGACAGTGATCGAATAGAAATGGCACTTGAATAAAAAATTGGAACACACAAAAAATTGAGCTATGGTGAAATTCAATTCTTAGTTTATTAAAAATGAAGTCATTTTCCACCATTTCTTTTATCTTTGATCTGGAAACATTTATTCAAAAAATCAGAAGTAACTATTATAAGCTTTTTCTTAAACTGAACTGAGTAAATTATGTTGCTATAGAGATTGTGTTGAATCATGTATGCATGCATTTGAGAAGATTCTAATGCTGGGAGGTTGAGCAACTCCTCTTCACTGGGCGACGAGATTGATAAGTGCATTTGGTTTCTAGGGTTTTTAGAGTCGCGCAAGGTCTCAACTTTGCAGGATCTACGACTTTTGCTAACCACATCCCTATCGTCCTTTGGAGAAGGGCGAGCGTGGGCTAAAGACTCCTCCAGGGGTGGGTGGGAATGGGTGGTTTCGAGGGTCTCAGGCAACGACGATGGAGGAATCGGGTGGCGATGGAGCAGGATTTTGGGTGGTGTGTCAGTAAGGACACGAGGACCTTCATGTGGGTGGTGACAATTTCTTTGCGGCAACTATTAGGGGCCGAGGAGACTCGAAGCCACATTTTCTGAAATGATTCCCTATGCCTTAGGTTGTCATAGCTGTGAGGATACTTTTTCTCTCCATGGACCCTTTGTGTGTTTGAGGGATTGATTTCGAGTGGATGATAGCGTCAAAGTTTTGTAGTGGTGGTGGCTTCTGGGATATTGTTGCGGACGGTTCCTTGTTTCTCTCTTCATTTTTCTGACTCTCTTGACCCTTTCCTCCTGGGCTTGAAGAGGTTTTGGACCAGAGATTTGAGGTACAAACTAGGGGCATGCAGTGTTTTGGTTTACACTTTGAGGTCCTTTAGGGGCATGCGGTGTTGAGTAAACACTTCAAGGTTCTTTGAGGGTGTGTGACTACTAGTTTATCTCCTTTTTTGGCTTCTGTTGGGGTTTTTTGCCCTGTTTTTGTATCTCTTTTTGCAGCCTGCGTGTTGGGATGTGTGTTTAATTGTTTTTTTTTAGCATGGCTCAGGGACTAGTACTGCTATGGACTCTCGTGGGGTCTTGAAGATGTAAAAAATTATATTTTCACTAAAATAATGAACTAATTTTCTACTGGAAAAAATGTATGCATAAGTTTAGATAAAAATTATTGCACCGCAAAGCACTTATGTTTCTATGTTGTCTGAATTACCACGTGATCTTAATATGAATGAAAATTTCACTATAAAGTAGATGACATGCACAATCTTGGTAACCAATTACCAATTTAGTCCTTTAATATATATGTCATTTATTATGTATTTAGTCACTACCATCTTCCCTCCCCCTTTCTCTTTTAGAATAGTTTGACATCTTTCCAAATGTTTCTACTGTTATGAATCTTCTCCATTTTTCTTGCTTTATGACTTGTGCATTTTTCTTCCTTACATTTGTTCATTTATTTTTCTTGTCATTGGTGTCATCCTTATGCTTTCTATTTTTATATTTTCTCTTTTTGGTTTTGTTAATGTGGAAAAAATCCAGTAAATATATAT
>JASDQU010307983.1:66073-76997 GCA_032191745.1 Picea mariana
TCTTGTAACACATCACCTGTTACATTTGCTTCCTGATTTTTCTTCTGGTGTCCATCTCTTTGTTTCATTGGAGATCTGCAGTCTTTCTTCAGAATTCCTTTCTTCCCACAATTCCAACACTCTATCTTTCCAAATCTAGATTTGGATCTGACCTTCCTAGAATTCTTGTTGTTCCCTGAGCCCTTTCCTCTATACTTTTGTCTTCCCCTGTTCTCCATGTTTAACGCATTACCTGATGTCTCACCTGTGTTTTTGCATCACATTTTCTCGCTAAGGATAACACCAACAACATCATCAAATTTTAAAGTGTTTGAACCAGAGACAAAGTTACTTACAACCATGACCAAGCCGTTCTAGCTTTCTGGCAATGAACACAAGATTAGAAGAGGCTTGACCTCATCATCATAGTCCATTTTTACAGAACTTAGTTGATTAGTAACCGTATTAAATTCATCTAAATGATCTGCAACAGACCCGCCTTTTGACATCTTCATATTAAATAATCTCTTCATTAGAAACACCTTATTAGACATCGAGGATTTTTTATACAGTTTAGCCAATGCATCCATAAGCTCATTCGTTGTCTTTTCTTTTGAAATATTGAAAGCCACCGACGTTGCCAGGCTCAATCGTATCGTTCCTAGAGCCTTTCTGTCAAGAACCTCCCATTCTTCGTCCTTCATGCTCGTTGACTTATTTTCTATTCTACCCAATGGCAGAAATATATCCTTCTGAAATAAATAATCTTCCATCTGCATCTTCCATAACTGGTAGTTTTGGTCGTTAAATTTCTCGACCCTAAACTTTCAATCTTCCACCATTGCTCCCACTCAAACCAGGAACCCTCTTTTCCCGCGAGTTACCTTTTTCTCTGATACCAATTGTTACAAAACAGGATTGCAGAGAAATAACAAAACAAATGCGGAAATAAACACAGAAGATACACAATACAATAGAGACACAGATATACATGGTTCACCTAGTGTGAGCTACGTTCACCAGAGAAATTGTCAGGTCCTTCCTTTATTATTATCCAACAAATGAAGGGATACAGCCTACAACACACCCACTGTAACTTCCTCTTGTTTCTCTCACAGTCTCCTCACTCAAAATACAATATTCGCAAATGAATACATAGACGCAATACATTTCCCTCATAAAATAGGGTTTCCTTCTAGGGAAAAAAACCCTAACATAACTTCTACCGTGAGATCTACGACCTTATAATGAACGGTCCATATTTACTATGAAATTACAATATACATTTACAAGACAATTTTTTCTTCTAGTACCCGCTTTCCCCTGGACTTCGTAGAGGGGGTAACCTCCTCTGCACTCCCCCGCATGGAGGAATGTACATTCTTCTGGGGTGTAAAGTCTTCATGGGGTATAAACACATATGAAAACAAAGACCTTTGAATCATGGAGATAATCAGGCTCCATAACCAACACTCCCAAGCTTCCTCTTCGTCGTTAAGGGTGCGCTTGGTGTTTTGGCCTCATCCAAGAATACTAAGCGACTTTCGTGAATGAGTGGAGTTTCTTTGGCAAGTCCAAGGAAGTCTATGCCTGAGATCATTGCATGCTCTTCCAATGAAGCTACCAAAAGATCCATGTTTTCAAATCACTCCCCAACTCTCAATGGTGTTGAACGAACAATCCATGTCACCGACATCACAACTGACTTCAACACTTTTCACGTTCCGGTGAAGTTCTCAGGTTTGTGATGAAGAGACTTCATGTCTCATTCGGTCATAGAATTTTGGGTTACCCCAGTGTCAACCAAATCTTCTATCTTTAACCCACTTAATCTTGTGTCCATAAAACATAGTCCTTCAACTGCTTCACTTTGTGAAAATTGTCCTTGACCTCTTGTCTTGCACTCATGCATATGTTCTACCAACGTTTCCATGACTTTGTTTATCTCTTTTGTCAGTTTTTGTACTTCAACCATCTCTGCAAATGGTTCTAAGTCCTCCATTGTTGGTGTGATTCAAGCATCCTCCTTGAACAAAAGAGCCAACCTTCCTTTCATTGGACAATTCCTCATAAAATAGTTTTGCGAACAGAGGTAACACTTAATCAATTTATATTTCCTCACGAGTGGTTTGGAATGATTATTTGTTGTTGTGACGTCTTCATGTTGGGCACTCTCCTCTCTAAGTGCTCCCAATGCAGATGGAATCAAATTCTTAGTCCCCCTCATCAATGCATTTAATTTGATGATCTTGGACTCTATCTATGCGTCAAATTCGTCCATCATCTCTAAAGCCTCTTGGAGTTTCTCTGATCCAGGATCTTTTCATCAAAGTGATTTATAAAGAATTGTATTAAATGAGCATAAATTAAAGTGCACCATAAAGAAGGAAAAACTCAATAATGAAGAGACATAAGCATCAAATATGAACACAAAAACTTGATAACCGAGTTCGTCCCTGATGGACTACGTCTCCGGGTCCTGCTCTCAAATGGGTAGGCATTTTTATTAACTCAACAAAATAATTTGGCAAAATACATAAGTATACCTCATTTTGGAATTAATTTGCAAAATCTTTGCTCAGATCATAAAAAATACATCACCATTGAATTCGTGGCGTCGAATTACCTAAAACTGACTATCTCAACACCTCAATCTGACTTTGGCACTCCCAAGCACTTGAGAAATCTCGTCTCGGTTTCTGTGCCTACACCCTGCAATTAATTCACTGTACTTTGTCTCAAAAATCATGCTTGGTCGTACCTTCGATCACCCTCCTCCATCCGTGGGAAAACTTTAGCATTTAAATTAAATGTTGGGTGGACTAACCAACGGAGTCCGTTGGCCCAATGGTTGGCAAAGGCTATTGTAAGGCGTTTGGATAGGGGAAGGTCTTGGGGTCGAGCCCGTGGGCCTCCCCTTTTGGGCTTATAGTTATAAAAATACATATGAGGTTTCGAAGCACCGACAAGTTTGGATTTGTTGTTTATATTTGTCGGAGTTGTAGTTTGGCCACCAGATTTGGCGGGACTCCTCCAGATTTGGCAGACCTTTTTTATTTTTTTGAAAATCCGGTTTTGGGCCCTCATTGAGCATTTTCCCATTGCCATGTGGCATCCAACCATTGGCCCACACCCTCCACTTGTACAATCACCTTGCCACATCATCCTACCACGTCCCGTACGGTCTGCCACATGGCTATATGGAACGCCACGGGGCACTTCCTGATTGGTCCACATGTTGACCCGAAAATGTTGAAAACGAGTGACACGTGGTAGCCTCCAGTGCTGCCACATCACCATGTTGACATCATGATAACATTAGCATGATACATGTCTCCCTCTATGTGTGCCACATACATTGTATGGACACTGACATCATCTTTACTGTTGCTAACATCAACAGTATGGATGCTAACTCATCTATGTTGACTGGGCTAGGTTGATCAAAACTTTGACTATGAATATATTTTGATTCGTAACTTCGTTTGACGAGCCGTTTACGCCGTTGGAAATATTTCTACGCGCTCTTCGCGATGATGCAAATTTCACTAAGTTTTGAGGACTTTGAATTTTTTCCCTTTCTCTATCTGCTGAGGCCATTCTGAGCTTCCTGAGTTGCTTCTGTGAATTCTGAGTTGTCCTTAGTCTTCTTTGGATCCTTTTTGGATCACACCTTCCCACTAAGAGATTTTTGGACCACCAAAAGCTTTCATCGGACAACGGATAATTGAGGGAAGAGTTCCCTCACCTTGTCCTTCTCAATCCACTTTGCCTTGCTTGAATGTGTGCCCTTTAAGCCTACTCGAAGATAATCAACATCACCCCTACGTGAAGTCCTCATCCTTTTGTCCATGATGATATCTTCCTTTAAATCATCCAAGTACTCAGGAGAAAAATCTTCAACTGAAGGTATTGAAACTTCCTCACCCTGATCCATGATCAAGGGAGGCTTGAAAAGTTTCAAGTTCTCTACATTTACAACTAAGTAGATCTGCATATAAGGTGGAAGATCTAGACGAAAAGCATTGGTACCACTTTTCTCCAAAATAGTGAAAGGTCCATAACGGATGGGCTTGAGTTTCTTTCCTTCACCCTTCAATCTTTCCTTGCTGATGTGAAGCCATACCTGGTCTCCAACCTAAAACTGATGATCAACTCTGTGTTTTTCATGCCGAGCTTTATACTGTGCCTGACTTTTCTCCCACTGTTCCTTGATTGCTTGATGTACTCGTTGGATCCTCTGGATGAACTTGTAGGCTCTGTCTTCATTTATTTCTTTATTTGAATTGACATCTCTCCCATACATCAAGTCCAAAGGAACCTGAGATAAATACCCAAATCATGTCTCAAAATGTGAACATTGAGTGGAGAAATGTAAGGCTCGGTTGTAAGCATGTTGTGCATAGGGTATTTGTTCATCCCATAAATTGGGATGCTTGCTGCAGTAGCCTTGAAGCAAAAGTACCATTGTTTGGTTAACAACCTTTGTGTATCCGTCGGTTTGTGGATGGAAAGCAGTGCTCCTCTTCAACTTGGTGTCCATCATTCTCCACAATATTATCCAAAAATCCCTAAGGAATCGAGTATCTCGATCCGAGATAATGGATGTCAGTAACCAAAAGTGAACCCAAACATACTGAAAGAAGATATTAGCAGTCTGTTGAGCAGTGATCTACTTTTTACATGCCATTAAAATACACATCTTGCTGAACTTATCCACTACAACATACAAATAGTCATGACCTCTTTTCAACATTGGTAAACCCCCTATAAAATCCATGGAGATACTTTCCCATGGATGGGAAGGAGCAAGCAGTGGTGAGTATAGCCCCAATTTTCTATTAGTGGGATTACAAGTAGAACACATCACACACCCCTTTACATATTTAGTTACAATTGCTTTCATCTGAGGCCAGTAACAAAACCTCTGTAGATGAGCCATAGTTTTTCCTACCCCAAAATGCCCAGACACAAGAGAAGTGTGAGCTTCTCGTATTACATGGACTCGTTCACTTGTAGGAATACATATCGTTCCAAGATGGTAGAGTAGTTTTCCCTGCAAACAATAGTTCTCTACCTGTGCACCATGGGTTAGCTTCTCATATGCTTCTTTAAAATCTTCATCAATGTCATATTGTTCCACATAGCTATCATGAGATAAAGAAGCATTCTTCAAAATAATAGAAGCATTGTCAGGAGGTCTAGAAAGCATATCAACTACCTTGTTACGTGTACCCTTTTTGTATTTGATTACCAAATGAAATTGTTGTAGGAAACTCATCCATCTATAATGTCGAGATTGTTGTAGTTTGTTCTGTGCTTGGAGATACTATAAGGGTTGACGATCTGTATGTATGATTGTTTTCTTCTCTAACAAGTAGTGCTTCCATTTCTTTATGCTTTGAACTAATGCATACAACTCTTTATCATATGTAGGATAGTTAACAACAACTTGGTTAAAATTTTCAGAGCGGTAACAGATAGGCTTATGATATTGCATCAATACTAGACCCATGGTGTACCCGTTGGCATCTGTCTCGATCTCGAAGGGTTGTTGAATATTCGGCAGTGCTAGTATTGGTGTGGTACTGATATTTTCCTTCAAAGTGTCAAAATCTTTTTGTTTCTTTCCTCCCCACTGAAAAGTGTTCTTCACACTGGTTAAGGCCTGCAAAGGAGCTGTTATAAAGGAGAAGTTTGAAATGAATCTCTTCCAATAATGGATTTCACCTAAGAAGCTCTGTATTTTGGTTACACTTTTGGGCTCATGCCAATTTACAATTACATCAATATTGGAAGGATCAATTTTCAATTTTCCTCCTCCTGCAATATGACCTAAGTACATAAGTGCAGTCTTACCAAATTCACATTTGGACAATTTTACATACAACTTTTCCCTTTGCAAAGTATCCAATACTTGTTTTACATGCCTTGCATGTTCATCCCAAGTCAAGCTAAATATAAGAATGTTGTCTAAATATACAATCACAAAATCATCTAGAAATGGTTTGAATACATCATTTATCACACGCATGAAAGTTGTCAGAGCATTACAAAGCCCAAATGGCATAACTAACCACTCAAACAATCCTTGTTTGGTTTTAAAGGAAGTCTTCTATGCATCCTATTCTACAACCCTGATCTGATGGTATCCACTGCGCAAATCCAACTTAGTTAAATAAACAATATTCTTTAACCGATCAAGTAAATCATCTATACGAGGAAGAGGGTATCAATTTTTCGTCGTGATTTTATTTAAGGCCCAGTAATCGACACACATTCTCCATGTGACATCATTCTTTGGCACCATCATGATCAGAGAACCACAAGGAGATGAGTTGGGCTTGATGACCCCTTGATCCAATAAGCCTTTTACCTACTTCTTGATCTATGTCATCTCTACAACTGAAATCATGCACATGCCCACATTAGGAAGAGGAGAATCCTGCTAAAGATGTATTTCATGTTGGATTTCCCTCTTAGGAGGTAATCCATCTAGTTCCTGGAAAATATCATCATACTTAGAAACAATATCAATTAATTCTTTCTTATGAGAAGGATCACATCCTTGGAAAGGGTCGGATGTTCCGACATCTTTCTCCCTTACGACCATGAGTACATATCTCTTATTAGTGTTTATGAGTCTCTTCACTTCTCCGACAGTTTTGCTTTATCACATACCCAACCAGCAGGATAAGGATTTGGATGTGGTTTAGTTTCAAGACACATATTTTTGACAAGTGCTTCAGATATCAAGTTTACTTGGGAACCCAGATCAAACAATGTATCTATCTTAGTGTGTTTAGATACAACTCTTATATGAAATAATTCATTCCTCTTTCTTTGATCATCATGAGATTCATTATTGGAATTTGAACTAGCATGAAGGGAATATTTACCTTGTAATCCAACCACTATGATATTTCCTTTGTCTCCTGAATTGAAACCAAGATCTTGTTGAATTGTAGCAACGGTCTTTGTCTTCCCCTTTCCACCAAACTGCTTTGGTATCTTCTCTGGATGTAGTTTCCAACAATGTTCATCATCGTGACCACTTTTCTTGCAATGAGTGAAAGATGGTTTTGATCCGGATTTTATGAGCAGAATGAAATGAATACAAATTATTAATAGGTGCTTAACACAAAATAACAGAGATACAGTAAAACTGGTTTTCTATTCAATAACGAAATAAGTTGAAACTGTAAAATGCAGTGGAAACAAGCTTGTTGGAATGGTGGCGGCTAATCTCTGAGAAGAGATGTGACGACATCGCGCATTCGAAAGAAGAGGGTTACAATGAGGCTCTGAAGGAATTTTTACAATAAGCAAGAATGCCAAAAACACTAGACATCCAAAAACCTAACCCTAGGAGATGAAGCGCCAAAAGTCATGTGGGCCCCATTTGGGTAAGTTAGTACATCAACTTCTCAAGGTCGTAACTTTTGCATACAATCTCTGTTTTAGGCCTTTGATAGCCCGTTGGAAAGGTATCGTTGAGGATATTCATTTTGGGGGCTCAAACATGCCTGCAACTATCATTAAGGAGCTCGATACCGAAAAACCTTCATTTAGGCCCTCAAAATGGCCTCGGAAGTTAAAACTGCTAAAAATAGTAAATTGCCAAAATTGTCAGAAAACTATTTTGAGCCAGTTGGAATAGGTGGGTGGCCACCGATATCCATCTATATCAGGTTTTCCTTCTTCTCTCTTTACAGTGGTGTTCTTTTTGTCCTTCCTTTTAAACTTCTTAAATTGCTTATGTGGGAGATTGGAAGGTTTCTTTGTGGGATCTTCTTGAACATGATTTCTCCTATTCTCAAGGTGAGTGTCTTGCACACAAAATTCGTCAAGACTAGTGGGGTTAAACAATAGCAAAGTATGACGAATATAACTGTGAAGTGCGTCAATATATTTCATTAAAGTTTCATAAGAATCCAAAGGAATGTTTAATGCAAGAGCTTTCTTCCTAAATTCTTCCGTGAAACTTTGTACAATTTGACCTTTACTTTGTATTAAAGTTTTCCATTCCATCATTGTTTTATGTAAATATCCCAATGGGTAAAATTGCTTCCTTATCGCTGATTTAAATTCCGACCATGAGGAAAGAATATTACCACACTTACTTATGTCATGAAGTTTGTTCTCCCACCATACGAGAGTAGCGCCTTCCAATCGAAGAGAAGCCAATTGCACTTTAACTTCCTCTTCATCAATTTGTTAAAGACGACAATATGCTTCAACCTATCGAATCCAATTATCTAGCTTTTCAGGATTAGCATCTCCATTAAACATAGGTAAAATAAATTTTACATCAAACTTTAATAATGTTTTCTTAAAAGAATATTTATGGCTAGAATGGTGAGAATGATGAGAATGCTCAGAGGAAGAAGAGCTAGAACTTGATAGTGAAGATGGAGGCTTGGGAGGGTCTCCTCCAGCCCCTTTATTTACTGAAGAATTATCATCAACTTGTGCTTCCTTTTTCTTCCCTTTCTTCTTCATCCTCTTCTCATAGTCTCCATACATTCGTTCGACCATTTCTGACATGCGATAAAAGACCATATGGAATTTTTTCTCCTATCCATTATGCTTGTCTTCTTTTGCATTTTATTCCTTCAGGATGCACGACCAACTTCGGGATTGAAATTATTAAGAGTTCCTTCACCCCGGTTATGCTTGGCCCTAGTAAGAATTCAAGTCAAAGATGATTTATCTGATACCAACATAATCTGGGATCTTTACATCAAAGGGACTTATAAAGAATTGTATTAAATGAGTATAAATTAAAGTGCACCATAAAGTAGGAAAAACTCAATAATGAAGAAACATAAGCATCAAATCTGAACACAAAAACTTGATAATGGAGTTCGTCCCTGTGGACTACATCTCCAG
This sequence comes from Picea mariana, assembly GCA_032191745.1. Lineage (NCBI taxonomy): Eukaryota > Viridiplantae > Streptophyta > Pinopsida > Pinales > Pinaceae > Picea > Picea mariana. The sequence goes on from JASDQU010307983.1 coordinate 74,945, forward strand.
GCCCTACTCTCAAATGGGTAGGCTTTTTTAGTAACTCAACAAAAGAATTTGACAAAATACATAAGTGTACATCATTCTGGAGTTAAGCTACAGAAGTTTTGCTCAGATCAGAAAACAGACAACACCATTGAATTCTTGGCGTCAAATTATCCAAAAATGACTGTCTCCATGCCTCAATCCGACTCTTGCACTCCCAGGCCCTTGAGAAATATTGTCTCGGTTTATGTGCATGCATCGTGCAATTAATTCACTATAATTTGTCTTGAAAATCATGTCCGATCGTACCATCGAGTGCCCTCCTCCATCTGTGGGAAAGCTTCAGCATTTAAATTAAATGTTGGAAAGACTAACCAACAGAGTCCGTTGGCCCAACGATTGGCGGAGGCTATTGTAAGGCGTTTGGATAGGGGGACGTCACGGGGTCGATCCCGCGGGCCTCCCCATTTGGGCTTATAGTTATAACAATACATATGAGGTTTGGAATTGTCGCCAAGTTTGGAGTTGTTGTTTAGATTTTTCGGAGTCGTAGTTTGGCCACCAGATTTGGCGGGCCTTTTTTTTGTTTTTGAAAATCTGGTTTCGGGCCCTCATTGGGCATTTTCCCATTACCATGTGGCAGCTCATGACTGGGCCACGTGGAAGCCAACCATTGGCCCATGCTATCCACTTGCATATTCACCTTGCCACATCACCTGCCACGTCCTGTACGGTCTACCATGTGGTTGTACAAACTGCCACGTGGCACTTCCTCGTTGGTCCACATGTTGACCCAAAAATACTGAAAATGAGTGGCACATGGTAGCCTCCGGTGTTGCCATGTCACCATGCTGACATCAACATGACACATGTCACCCTCTACATGTGCCATGTACATTTTATGGATTCCAACGTCATCCGTATTGATGTTTACGTCAGTAATACGGATGTTGACGTTAGCAATACGGATGCTGACTCATCCCTGTTGATTGGGCTAGGTTGACCAAAACTTTAACCGCGAATATATTTTGATCCGTAATTCTGTTTGACAAGAATTTTCTGTTGTTGGAAATCTTGCGACGCGTTCTTCACAATGATGCCAATTTCATTGAGTTTTGAGGACTTTGAATTTTTTCCCTTTCTCTATCCACTGAGGCCATTCTGAGCTTCCTGAGTTGCTTTTACGAATTCTGAGTTGTCCTTAGTCTTCTCTGAATATTTTTTGGATCATTCTTGAATCGTTGAGTTACACAATCTCTTTTGATATTCCAAGCTTCATCACCTGCGCCATTCATTTCGCTGTTTGACCCACATTACTTGGCCTTCTCAAGAGTTTTGTGCAAATCCTCTGCATTGTCCCAAGTCTCCAATGAGTCTTGCGATCATATACTCATCTAAGTTCTCAGTTCACCATCACAAACTTCACCCTTGGTCTACATATTCACATAGGACTATGCTCAAACCACCTGTGATAGAACAACCCACCTTGTCGAGCCATTCACCAAGGTCTGCGCCCAACTGCCTCTGGGTTTAGCTCTACATTCGGGTCAGCGACAATTTTTGCAACAATCATGCGTTAGTATGCCTTTCCCAAGTGCTCGGTTCACCCTCAGAACTCTTTGTTTGGTTTTCCAAGGGGTGTGCCATGTTTGTTCACAAATCACAACTTTGTTCGCAACTTGGCCCCTCACTTTCGTCACAAACCAGCAATTTTTCACTCAATTTGTCTTCTCAACAAGTGTGCCCCATCACAATTGTTCTGACTGTAGTAGTGGAGAAGAGCTATGATACCACTTGTCACAACCCCATAGGACATTTGTTTGGATCTTGCGATAATTCAACTCCTAAGGGCATGTGACACCACGATGGTTCTTACTTGGTTGCTTGGCACACCAAGAATACTTCGTCCAAACTATGCCTCTTCACTCAGAGCATACCCATACTCCGTTCTAGGCTATTGGCGAGTCACACTCCTACTCTAGTGCAACTCTTGTACTTTAAACATATGTTAATAGTTTAACACTTAGTCATATATAAGCATACATCCATGAACATGAGAAAACAAGAGAACAACTAT
>JASDQU010307985.1:12525-29081 GCA_032191745.1 Picea mariana
ATCTAGTAACCTCTAAAGAAATGGGAACACCAATGCTAGAAGAGATTTCAGAAATTTTTGAAGATGTTCAATGTGCCCTAGCCCAAACTCATGTTTATTGGAATTAGGTTGGATGCTTCCAACCATAAATTGTACCTCTTAATCCTTTTATTTCCTCAAACATCTCAACATAAATAAGTTAAAAATTCCCCTCCATTTTTTAATATTACAACTTTGTCTTCACGTCTTGGGGATTTAGGTGTCCTCTCCTCTATTGAGGAAATTGACTTCATGGACACATGCTCTACTATATAGATAGGAAACTTGATAATATGAAAGCCTAGATGCCCTGCAAGCCTATATTATTTCATCCATATCATTCATTCTAGTGAACTAAACTAGACATGTCAAGTAGGTAGACACCATTAGAATCTAGTAGATTTAAACGATTAGGGGTACATAAACAATTTTTGTATGTGAATCAAATGATTTGACTGGCCTGAGTATCCTGTCAGCATCATAATGAGGCAATCATCATAAGCAGTCTACGTAAAGGTTTTTGATTTAGTATCATCTCCAATGCAAACCAATCACAATGGAGATGAATACCCCACAAAGTGCATCTAAGTATGCACATATTTACTACTTGAACAAAGTATTTAGGAATACCATATAATGTATCTAGGTATTGAGTAATGTTGACATCTCTAGGTTTTAATGGTCATGTTTCCTTCAACAGACCTTCATCAATTGGCACTAGTTTTGTTTGCATCCTTCAACATGAATGTCTCTAAAAACACTAAAGCAAAAAGCTACGTACAAAAATTAAAAATATAAACTTTACCACAAAATTTAATCCCATAAACATATATCTACAAGGAAATTTGGCATGCAATTACCTACCTAAACATGAATACGACTATTTGCAAACTCTTCTATTAAAAATATTGTTGACAACAACAATAACCAATAACCAATATAGTAAACATTCAAACATGTTCATAGAGGAGGAGATTCCATCACACATAATTGCTTCCAAATTGTGTAGTTGAAAGTAGTATGCACGTGTCATTTTACATTGTAATGTATATTTTACAATGTAGTTATGGAGAATTCTCGATATGGATATCTTTGTTTCCATCTATCAAGTGCAACATTACTTCCCATTTTAGTTTTTTTAGAACTTGGTAAATATAAAAACTAATATATACTTTTTAGAACTTGGTAAATATAAAAATGTATATATGTAAAATGGTTTTAGTTTATGTGAAGAAAAGAATTCCTAACGGTCTCGATCATGATAAATACCATTTTATTTTATTATCTTTAGTTTAAAAGTTAAAAATTAATACCAATAACAATATTATTATTCTATTTTATTAGTCTCTGTCGTAGGCATAGAGGGACTATAGCGATCGATAATTCGTTGAGCTCATATTAGTTTGTCCTTTGACCACAAATATTTCCATATTATCTATTGTTGGAACCAGGGAACTAAAAATATCGATTTTTATATAATAAAAAGTACCATATATGTCATGATCTGATTGGACAACGGATTGGAGGTCTTATTGTCGGCTTCGCTATTCCCAATGTTATATATGTTATGTATTTGATAGTATATGGTCTTTTTGAATCATATATTTTCTTATGCATTGCTCGAAGGTGGATTAATGATAGCATTAGTTCAAATGTTTGGCTTATCATTTTCTGCTAGCTAGAATACATTTTCTAGCATATTACTATGTGTGATTTTTGCTTTATTCTTACATGCTTCGAGAGAACAAGCCTGCCACGCTGCATTCTTTCTTAAATGTTTTCACTGTTGGGTATGTGTTATATTCTTTGCATGTGTGTGTGTGGGCCCGTTAGATATGACAACTGCGTATGATGATCCCTCGCACTAGTGCTCGGTTTGTGCCATGTGCGTCGAGCGCTTTCCTAAGGGGGGGGGGTAGGTATGCCCCCCCTTGGTTACGCGCAGCGTTCAGCAATGGGTGGTAGCCCAAGGCCGACGGGGTTCGGGGCAACGACCCGAAATTATTTTTTTTGGGCGGTTTTTGCTATTTTTAGGAGATTTAGCTATTTTTAGCGGTTTTGTAAATTAATCCCGGATTAAGGGGTTAGGGTTTTGGTATCTACGGAATACCTAAAAACATTTTATATATATTGTATAGTGAATGGTGAAATTCGAGATAATGAATATAAGAAAGGTTTTCCCGGTTGAGGGTTTCCAGTATATATCTCTGTGTACTATGTGAATGAGCCATTGATTAAATTTTGTTTTGCTTAAGAATCTATATGCATTGTTTTACTTCACGGGTTTAAAACTTACATGCACAGGGCTACGCCCTTCGATGGTTCTGACAGTCTTAAGTGTTTACCAAACAGGTCTGGCAGTCTTAAATGTTTATTGTACAGATCTGTTGCAATACAGTTTCATTCCATTTTTTTAATGGTGTTGTTTGCAGTGAAATTGTGCAGAATTGTTTTCCACCGGCATCACCGGTTCAGTGGTTGATGCTTGTTCGTTGGTTTGTTCCATGATTCTTGTTCTTATTTGATTCAACTTTGTAAATTTGAGGTCCTGCAGTTGCAGTTGGACCTCTTCATGGTTGTCCTATGGTTTGTTTTTCTTCAACTTTGCAAGTTGTTGGACCTGTTGTTGCGGTTTGCAGGTTTTGGGGTTGAGCTCTTATCATCCCTCGTTGACAGGTAAGTTTTTGTGCCATCATTTTGTTGCTATTTTTCAATGGTGGGAGTCCTTGCCTCGAAATTCTTTTGTAGAACATCTTTCTCTGTGCTCATAATTTTTGTTCTTGGAAACCATGCATCTTCATATGTCGGCTGCCACATCCATAGCTATTTTGAAAATTGCAATACATAGGGGTTTTCAAAAACTAGTTCAAAGCTATCACAAGAGGGAACCATCCGCCGGGGTGTAGAGGCAGGGAATGCTTTTATTCTCTGGGTCGAAAAATTGTGTCCACCTGTTGCCTTTGTCTTGTCCTTTCTATTTTTCAGAACTTTTTCTGGCTCTAAGAAGCTTGTAGGATGCACGCCATGAATAGGTTCAAATCAATCTTTCTGCTCAGTAAATTTATGGTGTTATTTATTTGCGTTGTTTCTTCTGTTTGGTTCACTTTCCAGTGTGGGTTTGTTTTCTTGTCATCTACTATGGGGACTAGGTGGGATTGAAGTTTACAAGAAGAAGGTTGAAGGATACATATGGGGATTGGTACGCAGTTCCGCGCTTGTAGTTTTCCTGTTTTACTTTATTTTATTTTTATTTTTATTTTTTTCCTCGTTTTAATCTTTTTTTCCCCTTTTCTCTTTTTCATGCAAACTGAAAGTATCTAATAAGCATCTTTAAAATCACAGTTGAAAAGATGAAACAAGTAATATATGTTGATTCGTATGAAACAGATACACACTCCATTATACATGACAGCATTGACGAGGTGTTGCATAGCAAAGGCCTTTTTAGATTGGATGCATTCTCGTATACTGTAGGGGATTTCCTTTTCGATGCATTTCAGGTTCTACTGAATTTTCGTTATTCCTCGATCGACCTGCGCAATGGATTGATAGATTATTTCTTGGGTTGTTTAAAAATTGGCGACACTGAGGCATTGGAGTAGTATGAATACGAACTGGAATCTTATTTTCTTCGGTAATTGCATGGAATACATGATGTCGCTACATATTTTTCAAATATGTGGTTGTCTGCATCTCCAATTATGCTTGCACATGAGAGGGTACTTTGGGGAGATTCATTTTGTATACGGTAGTTGTCTAATTGGCTCAATATATCAATTGGAATATGGTCATTGACAAGAAAAACAAGATATCGACTATTCAACAAAATTGCATCTAACAATCCATATTGCATCTTATTCCATGATGCCAATGTTGTCAGTGGTCATTATGAACCACTAATGTACAGAAAATTGTCCATATGCAATCTTGAAGGAGCTCATATTTACTTGTCCCTCATTTGCAAAGACCTTGAATCGCAGTGGAAACGGATTATGCATCGCATAGACTGCCATGGTTTACAGCTAGCAACAAATGTTGTGTCTATCTGTGGAGATAGTCTGTTCAATGCAATTTGTTGTTTGGTAGCAGCAGATTTCGATGTGTAGTCATTGTGTCTTTACATTGTACAGTCCTTTTGCAATGCAATTATAGGCGGCAACCAACGGGATTTTAGTTGTTTGCATCAACACCTTTCACCATATCTCCTAGACAATATGTCGGCAATTGGAAGTTGGCAAGAATACCTTGTAAACATGGCACTGCCATATGAAAAAGAAAATATTTTGTTTGCAATGGTTGTCTATCATATTCAAATTAAATATCCAAGTCTGGTCAGCCCTGCCAGATGGCACTATCCATTCCTGGTCTATTGATTCAAATTACAATCGAACAATTGACATCCTCTCGTTGAAAATAGATACAACACATATCCATTATCAACCTTTGCTTGTACATATCACTGGTTTAGGGTTCAATGTCCATTCCACCCAAACCGCATCGAATATGCATACTCGTGGCATGCTTTTTAGTGAGAATGAAACTCCTCTTGGTTGCAATATGGCCATACAGGGCTTAAACAAAAAATTCATGCGTGAAATTCATCCCAGTTGTGATGAGGCCATACAGGGCTTAAACAAAAAAAGTAGACTAAGTTATCACAAGTTGAAAAAAGTTGTGCATGAAATTTGTCCCAGTTGTGATGAGGCCATACAATCCTTAAATAAAAAACGTAGACTAAGTTATCACAACCTGAATCAGAGTGAAATTCATCCCAGTTGCCATCAGGTCATCCTGCCCTTGGACAAGAAACATAGAGTAAGTTACCACAACTTGAAAAAGGTCATGCGCGAGAAAAAAAAATACATTGCTATGCTTCCTTTTAGAGAGAAACTCACATATCACAATCTAAAGAAATTTGTGCACAACACAACAGAAACAGGTACAGTCGCATATCCCACAATGGTCATGCAACTATCACATTTTATGGGCTAGAAGAAACACCATGCACTATTACCAATGAAAACCAGCATACACTTTCTACCCATACTTCCCTGCGAAAGAAATATGCAAGAAAGACCTACATGAAACAAATTAAAGACACTCCTTCCATTGCATGTGCAATTTGTGAACAATTGAATTTCGCAAAAAACAGTAAGTCTTTCACGCCTGATTTGGAAGCAGAATGCCTCTGCTTGATAGTGCACGATAAAACATTTTCCAGTGGCAAAATTTGTCTTCCATGCAAACGATCGCTTGAAAATGGAAAACTGCCACAATTTGCAACCCCTGACCAAATAAGATGTAGTACACCACTACCAGATGTAAGTGCACTTACTGAACTTGAAGAGAGACTTGTGTCTCTGCAAATTGTATTTTTACAAATCAGGCCCTAGGGCTATAAACGACCCCAGATGGGCTTAATAGGATCAATTATTAATGTGCTTGTTTAGCTAGATGTTGTGAAAAAATCCTTTCCACAATTCATTAGCGATACAATGACAATTGTTGTGGCTCTGAAAATACGCTTGCGATACAAAAATGTGTATCAGACAGGCAAAGTGCATGTGCATGATATTATGAAAGCATTAAAGGAATTATGTTCCAGGGCCCTGTACAAAGCACAGAACATTTGTATAAATGAGAACCGAAACAATGTTCTTGGAGAAGAGGATGCCAACTCTGCAAAGACTCTTGAAAATTCTAGTGAATTTGATACAAGTGATGAATTGGAGAATGAAACACCTGCTGAGACATTGGTGCATGGATTCACTAATTCACAGTGAATTCGTGACTTGCAAGACAAGATTGTCAAAATTGCACCTGCTGAGGGGCAGCGTCCACTTGGAATATTCAAGGACAAATTTGCTGAGGAAATGAACTTCCCAACACTCTTCTATGGAGATCCACATGCCACTGACATTACAAAACAATTTATTTATCATAAAATAGTCTGATGGGAGCTGCTACATTCAAGTGGTGACTTCTCCTGTCACATAACAAATTTGTTTTTTAAAACAATGCACATAATAATAGAGCAAGTTCTCTCTTACATGTGGGTCTGAATAAGAAAAGGCCAGTTACAAGGAAGAAAGTTGTTGGCCAAGGATGTCAAGTACAAAGTAAACCTAGAAAAAATTATGAAATCTGATATTATATACATAGATTTCAAAAACATTCGCACCTCTCCTGACTATTTGCAACAAAACAAGAAAACTATTTTTGCAATGATCCGGCAATTGGGCCCGCCAACATTGTTCATCACATTTACAAGTGCAAAGCATTGTTGGGATCCATTGGTGGTTTTCGTATCTGACCTGCATAGGAACAGGAAACGTAAAAAACAAACCGATACACTAGAAAATAACGACATTGACTACCTCATAAGAAAATACCCAGTGACATGTACTCAATACTATAGACATAAAATAAATTATTTGAGACAATTGATATGCCATGATGAAACGTTTTTCAGAAAAATATCAGACTACTATTTTGTGACTGAATTCCAGAATAGGGGGAATGAACATAACCACGCACTATTGTGGATAGAGGGTGCACCAGTCTATGGAGATGACAACAATTCACATATCGAGCAATTTGTGGACAAAGACATAACATGCAACATAGATCATTTGGATCTAGAACTTGCCAATGTTCATAGACATTATCATACAAGAAGTTGTAGAAAACAAAAAAACTTGCATTGCAGATACAACTTTCCCGTGTCACCAATGAGAGCTACAAGAATCATAGAGCCACTTAGTTTAGAGGACAATGTTGTTGTTGAGAAATCTAAATCCTTGTTCGCATTTCTAGAACAAGTAGAGTTTGACGAGTTGATGAGCTTCGATGACTTCTTGACAGAGATAAATCTATCAGAAGATGAGTACATCCAAGCCATACAATGTACGCTTAAACAACCAAAAAATTTTCTTAAACGAAAACTTTCCCATATTTGGAACAACATTTTCTCCAAGGGCATGCCAGTTATGTGGAAAGAAAATACAGATGCGTAGTACGTGCTAAATGCATATGCTTCAGCATCATATTGTACCTCGTATATGACAAAGGTTGACAAATCTATGACAAGTGCATTCAGAAGAATACACAAAGAATATGAAAGAAGTCATATCGATGCCATACAAATGATACTCACACTTAGCAATACATTGCTTAATCTTCAACAAATGTCTGCTTGGCAAGCAGTTCAGATTGCACTTTCCCTGCCCCTCACTTGTAGTTCAAGAAAATATGTCTTCATAAACACATCTCCACTTGAGAAACGCACATTTGTGCTTAAACCACTGGTTTTTCTAGAACAAGAGTCTGACAATTCAGAAGACGTGCTATGTTTCTCTATTGTTGATTATTACCTCCAGTGTCCATCTCCTATTAGGCATATCTACTTAGCATAATTTGTATCGCATTACAAAAAAAATGGTGCGCCCGTATCAAAAAGAAAAAAACCCTCTGTGATACGGTTTGTCAAATACAATAAACATTCTGACTATGAAAACTATTGTAGAGAAAAACTGCTACTATACGTTTCGTTCGATGAAAATGAAGAGGCATTAAAACATAACTTCTCTACATAGGAGGTTGCGTATGTCGCCTCTGAGACTATAGTGCAAATCAATGAAGCTATATTTACTTACAATGTTAATCCAACATGGGGTGATCTAGAAATTACAGTTAATGAGCTAGAAAACCCTGACAATCTTGATGAGACATTCACAAACCGAAAAACAACTAGAACTCCTTGCGAGTCCTATGACTTACAAGCGGATTTGCCTCGTCCTCGAGCAGGTGGAAGTGAAAAACGTATTAATCTTGGTTTTCAAGTCACAAAACATCCTTTCCTAATTGAAAATAATGAATACCACAGAATAATACGTCTGTTGAATCGAGAATAACAAACAATTTTAAAGGACATTGCGCTTAAAAGACGCTTGAACATGGACACTCTTGTGCACTTTTTCCTTACAGGTGGAGCAGGAACAGGCAAGACATTCACAGTGAAAGCATTGTTCCAAATGCTTATACGAATCTATGATTCAAACAATTCCTCTCATCCTATGAAACCAAAGGGCCTAATAGTTGCATACACAGGAAAAGTTGCATATAATGCAAGTGGAACAACAGTCCACTCTGCATTTTTAATGCCTTTTAACAAGTCATGGTTTCTTCCACTTAGCAAGGAAATGTTGGATACGTTGTCTAAGCTTTTCGACGAACTCCAACTTGTCTTTATAGATGAAGGATCTTTGATTGGAAGTCGCTTCTTGTATTCCATTGAAAACTGACTAAGAAGCATAAAACATGTGCACACGAAATATTTTGGAAACATTGACATGATATTCTGTGGGGATCTTTACCAGGGACAACCCATCCAAGATTCTTTGATATTTGAACAACCTATGGTTAACATGCAAACAATGACGCATGACTTTTGGAGATACAATATTAAATGCCTTTAATTGCATACTACAATGCGCCAGACAGATGAAACATTCATTGCAATTCTGAATAGAATGCGGACAAACAACCAAACATATGATGACTTAACATATATCAATTCGAGGTTCTTGTGTCCTACACCAACAGACCCAACCTTCCCTTACATGTTCTACATAAAAAAGGATGTTGCAATGCATAACTGGCACATGCTATCGCTCATGCCTGGCGATGATATCATCATCAATTCAATTGACCTGGAAGAAGACAACCATGGAAATGTGCCACGTCATGAACATACAGCCACTTTACCTTTGCAGCTTGTCCTAAAATTAGAAATGTTGGTTGAAATATATGCCTGTAACTATGACTCACAGGATGGCTTGGTCAATGGTGCAGATGGAATACTCAAAGGCTATACGAAAACAGAAAAAAATGATGTCCTTTGGATTAAGTTCCATGAACCGCATATAGGCAAGCAACAAGCAAGCAANTGAATATCAAATCCAGTATCGACATCAGCAAAGACAGGTTGACTGAAGATTCGAAAACATTTTTTTATTAAACTTGCATGTGCACGTACATTCCACAAATCGCAAGGAATAACACTTGATAATGTTGCATTTCAACCTGTTGGAATTCGGATACATTGACTTGTATACACAACATTGTCCTGTGTCAGAAGCATAGACTCCTTGTATTTACTAAGTCCTCTTACAAAAGATAACTTCAAAGTCAAACAGAAAGTTGATATTGAAATGGAATGACTCAGGACCACCACAAAATGGCAACTGTAGTATGACTACCAATTCATACAAGCAAAGTCATCTGTATCAATTCTCTCTCTTAACACACACAGCTTAAATGCACACATGGATGATATACTCAATGACTATGATACAATGCAATCTGATATTATGTGCTTGCAGAAAACATACATGGCATTATGCATGCAGAACAAACAATTCCCAAATCACAATTGCATATCAAGTTACATTACACATGGGGTGATGATATTGGTGAAAAAACATGTACCAATTTTGGACCATATACATTTCAAAGAAAAGAATGTTGAGGTGGTGCTTGCAAAAATATTTTTCCATGAAACAGAAATTGCAATACTGAATTTGTATGTTGCTCCCCATGTAGCATTCTCCAACATAGTAGATGTTATTTCCAATGCATTGGGCCATTTACATCTGAATGGACCCATTGTGCTTGTAGGAGACTTCAATATTGACATGATACAAAATAATGCCAAAACAAAAGAATTGGAAAACTACATGTGCAAATATAGTCTTTGTTTTCTTGTGAACAACACAAGCCATCTGCAAAACACACTTATTGACCATGTGTGTTCAAATGTGCCCATTCCTCAATATAGTATGTTTATCTTAGACACATATTGGTCTGATCATGATACAATTGGTATTGCACTTGAATTATGAGATATACATCAAATATATTGCAAAGTCATAATTCTATGTTTCAAAGCATATATGTATAGCTTGTTGCAAAAAAACAAATAATAATTAAAAAAACAAATTATCGAGCTTCTTAGTTTTCCCTGATTTGTACATATACTGGTCTGGTCACCATACAGTTGGTGTTGCACTTGAATTATGAAATATACATTATGCATATTGCAGAATCATATTTGTATCCTTCAAACCATATATGTCTATCTTGTTGCAGAAAATCGAGATATCCAACTTCTTAGTTTTCCCTGGTTTGTAATTGTTGTTGGTCACAATTTTTTTTTGCAAAAAAAAAATATATATATATATATATATACACACACACAAAGAAACTTGAATGAACTTAAAAAAAAAAAAAAAGGTACATTCTTATAAAACTATCTGTTACTATATTCATCTTATTCTATTTTATTTACTATATGTACATAGTACTTGCCTTTTTCTTTACATTTTAACTTATGTTCATATCCGTTTTGTTTTGTGCTTTTGTTCATAGAAACAAACAAGAAAACTATACACAGTAAAGAACTCCTAACCAGGAATGTAGAGGAATCCACGCAAAGGTGCGTTTTTTTTGCATGTGTTCCATATCCAATAGTTTTTCGTTTACTCTGTCTGTATTTCTTGAACTGGTTTGCAGCTCTGGTTTTTTTTTGCCTCCTTCGACACTCCATATCTTCCTCTACATTGACTTGTCTTCGTGTCAATTATATTTTTTTTTCTTCTATCTTGAAATAAATAAATGTGTACTCCATCTTTTCTTTTCATTTGTTGCTACGTAACTGTTTGCTTCCATGTCGGTTCTTACCTTCCTTTCTTTTTCTTGTTCTATACTTAATCGTTCTCCCTTTTTTTTCTTCCCCTCTATTATCCATTTTTTATTCTATACTTAGTCCAATGTCTATGCTCGCGAGTTCCAAGGACGGTGGAGTGGCATATTTCATTTCCATCTATATCTTTACATCACGAGTCCCACCGACCGTTGTTCATTTTCATAGTTCGCGAATTTTATGTCCGTCGGCTCCTGCATAGGTGCCATCGAACTCTCAGCCCCGTATGCATGGTATACATATTCTGCCTGAAACTTCGATGATATACAATTCGACCCGGACTCAAAGCTTGCAACTCCATTTTTCCAGCATTTGTTGATATTTCAAAGCATCTATTGATATTTTTCCCCATTTGTCTCAACAGTTAGCCAATTTTATGGCCGCAACTTCCCCCCCAATGCATTATCGAACTCCCATGCCCCATGTTCAGATAACATCTTGCATCCAAAACTCCAGTTATCTACAATTTGACCCCGAGCTCCTCGAACTCCCAAGCCTCACTCTTTATCGAACTCACAATTTGTATATCCATCTATATCTTGACATCACGATTCCAACCAAGCGTTTTCGTTTCCTTAGCCAATTTTATGCCCACTGGTTCTCGGCTACGCGTTATCAAACTCTCATTCCCCATGTTCTGAGTGTACATATTGCATCTAAAACTTGGGTAATCCATGTTTATGCTCGCGGGTTCCCAGACGGCGGAGTGGCAAATTCCATGTCCATCTATATCTCTACATCACGAGTCCAACCAACAGCCATTCATTTTCATAGTTCATGAATTTTATGGTTGCGGGTTCCTTTGTGGGCACCATCCAGCTCTCATGCCCCGTGTGCGCGGTATACATCTTGCGCTCGAAACTTTGGCTATCTACAATTGGACCCGGACTCGAAGCTTGCGACTCATTTGATAAATTTATTTAATTAAATTGTACAATATAAATATTTAATATTAATAATTTAGTACTTGAAAATAATGTTTTTAGATAATGTTAGATATATAACATATATTTTATATGTTATACATGTAGATGATCGCAATCTTGAGCCCACCAGTCCTTGAGTTCGTCTGTCAATTTGTATATCGCGGAACTCTCAGTGATGCTTGGACGACACGGAACAATAGAAGTGCAATGTTGAGCAAGTCAGCCCGAAGTCCTCCTGTCAATTTGTATATCATGGAACTCTGGGTGCTATTTGTAGGACACAGAACAATAGAGGCCCAATTTTGAGCCCGAGAACCCGCGATCCAAAAAGTGGCTAAGTATGGAATGAGGGATCCGTACATGCTCTATAAAATCTCATATCCATACTTTATAAAAGTACATATTTAGTATGGATTACTCGTTCCTCGGAAAATTTCTAGGTCCAGAAGTGGCAGATACACGTGTTCAGATTTACACTTACTTTTATATCGCTAGCCCAACCGACCACTTTCCCATTTCATATTGTACATATTACATGTAATATGTATTACATATTACATGTAATGTGTAATACATATTCAATCTTGAGCCCGCCAGTCGTGGACTTCGTCTGTCAATTTGTATATCACAGAACTCTGAGTGCTATTTGGAGGACACGGACCAATAGAAGTGTAATGTTGAGCCAACCAACCCACAAGTTCGCTTGTCAATTTGTATATCGTGCAACTCTAGGTGTTGTTTGCAGTATACGGAACAATATAGGCCCAATTTTGAGCCCGCCATCCCGAGAACCCGCGATCCAAAAAGTGGATATTTTTGAGCCCGCCAGCCTGATAACCCATGATACATAATACATGTGATGTGTAATACATATTCAATCTTGAGCCCACCGGTCCTGGAGTCCATCTGTCAATTTGTATATCCCAGAACTCTGAATGTTGTTTGGAGGACACGGAACAATAGAAGTGCAATGTTGAGCCAGCCAGCCCACAACTTCGCTTATCAATTTGTATATTACACAAGTCTGGGTGCTATTTGCAGGACACTGAACAATAGAGGCCCAATTTAGAGCCCGCCAGCCCGCAATTCTGCGATCGAAAAAAGTGGCTAAGTATGGAATAAGGGATCTGTACAGGATCTATAAAATGTCATGTCTATACTTTATAAAAGTACATATTTAGTATGTATTGCTCGTTTCTCGGAGCCCGCCACCCATGGAGTCCGTCTGTCAATTTGTATATCGTGGAACTCAATAGAAGTACAATGTTGAGCCAGCCAGCCCGCAAGTCCGCTTGTCAATTTGTATATCGTGGAATTTTGGGTGCTATTTGTAAGGCACGGAACAATAGAGGCTCGTTTTTTAGCCCGCCAACACAAGAACCCGTGATCCAAAAATTGTACATGCTCTATAAAATATCAGCCATCCCGCAAGTCTGCTTGTCAATTTGTATATCACAAAACTTTGGGTGTTATTTGTAGGACATTGAACAATAAAGGCCTATTTATCAGCCCGAGAACCCGCGATCCACAAAGTGGCCAAGTATGGAATGCGATATCTGTACATGCTCTATAAAATATCACATCCATACTTTATAAAGGTACATATTTATTTTTCCCTGGTTTGTACACATATTGGTCTGGTCACCACACAGTTGGTGTTGCACATGAATTATGAAATATACACCATGAGTCTGACCGAGCGCTTTCATTTCCTTATCCAATTTTATGACCACGGGTTCTCGGCTACACGTTATCGAACTCTCATTCCCCATGTTGCAAGTGTACATATTGCATCCAAAACCTGGGTAATCCATGTCTATGCTCACGGGTTCCTAGACGGCGAAGTGGCAGATTTCATGTCTATCTATATCTCTACATCATGAGTCCAACCAACCATCATTCGTTTTCATAGTTCGTGAATTTTATGGCCGTGGGTTCCTTTGTGAGCACCATCCAGCTCTCATGCCCCGTGTGCACGGTATACATCTTACGCCTGAAACTTCAGTGATCTATAATTGGACCCAGACTCGAAGCTTGTGACTCATTTGATAATTTTGTTTAATTAAATTGTACAATATCAATATTTAATATTAATAATTTAGTACTTGAAAATAATGTTTTTAGATAATGTTAGATATATAACATATATGTTATATGTTATACATGTAGACAATCGCAATCTTGAGCCCACCAGGCTTGGAGTCCGTCTGTCAATTTGTATATCACGGAACTCTAGGTGCTATTTGTAGGACACAGAAAAATAGAGGCCCAATTTTGAGCCCGCTAGCTCGAGAACCCGCGATCCAAAAAGTGTCTAAGTATGGAATGAGGGATCCGTACATGCTCTATAAAATCTCATATCCATACTTTATAAAAGTACATCTTTAGTATGTATTACTCGTTCCTCGAAAAAATTCTAGATCCGAAAGTGGCAGATACACGTGTTCAGATTTCCACTTACTTTTATATCGCCAACCTGACCGACCGCTTGCCCATTTCATATTGTACATATTACATGTAATATGTATTACATATTACATGTAATGTGTAATACATATTCAATCTTGAGCCTGCTAGTCGTGGAGTCTGTCTGTCAATTTGTATATCGTGGAACTCTGAGTGTTGTTTGGAGGACACGAACCAATAGAAGTGCAATGTTGAGCCAGCCAATTAAATTGTACAATATCAAAATTTAAATTGTACAATATCAATATTTAATATTAATAATATAGTATTGAAAATAATGTTTTAAGATAATGTCAGATAGTTGATAGGAATCACCATCTGTAAACAATCGCAATCTTGGGCCTGCCAGCCCTGGAGTCCGTCTGTCAATTTGTATATCACAGAACTCTGAGTGTTGTTTGGAGGACACGGAAAAATAGAAGTGCAATGTTGAGCCCACAAGTCCGCTTCTCAATTTGTATATCGTGGAAGTCTGGTTACAATATGTAAGGCACGGAGCAATAGAGGCCCAATTTTGAGCCCGCCAACCCAAGAACCTGTGATAAAGAGTGTACATCCTCTATAAAATCTCAGCCAGCCCACAAGTCTTCCTATCAATTTGTATATCGTGGAACTCAGGGTGATGTTTGTAGGATACGGTCATTCGTCGTCATCTCTACTGATAATTCCCTGTATTTTGAAAACTGTGCGACCGCTTTTGATATTTGGCCATTCCTTATTTGCAGTTGTTTATAATAAAAGAGCCTTATTTATAATTAAAAAACTAAATTAAGTCATTAGGTCCTGCCCTTCGGAAAGAAACAAATTTTTGCGGAGATCTCGCATTAATACGCATTAAACCAAGATTTATGAAAGGTTATATTATCCTTTCCGAGTGTTGATTCCAAACACCATGTAATGTCATTCGCGGGACCTCGGGTGGCCCATTCACAAAATATTCAAACCCTAATTCTGAAAATGAGCCCAACTGACATTTCCCTATTCCATACTTAGCCACTTTCTCACAATTTTGCAAATATACAAACCGTCCGTTGAACTGCACCATCATGCCCTCTTATGTTTTACGCGTTTTGCAGTCAAAAATTCTGACTCATGCAATTTCACTGTTGGACACTCACATGTCCTCATTATCTCTTGTAAACTTATTTTGAAGCTCTTCCGACCACTTTTCAGACTTGGCCATTCCTTCCTTGCTTTCTCTTCCTCGTCTTTGACACCTTTGCACCTGTCTATAATAAAAAATAATGTTTATATATGTGTGTGTGTGTGTGTGTGTGTGTGTGTGTGTGTGTGTCTTGTTTCTAAATATTTAATGCTAACGGCTCATCATGCAGGAACCGTGTAAATTGTCATTGATGGGCGAAAGGCTCGAGAAGATATTCCATTAATGCCCATTAAACCAATATTTGTGGAGGGTTTTGTTATCCCTTCCGAATGTTAATTTCAAATACCATGGAATGTCATTCGCGCGTCATCGGCTTGGTTTTTTCACGAAACCTCCAATCCTTGAATGTTCGTCATCATAACTGCCACCTTCGCACTTCTAAGTATGCAATAATCAAGCTTTGCTTCTAACATCTCACCATACAGCACGCATAGAGATTGTCATTAATGAGCGAAGAGCTCGAGGATATTTTCCATTCGCACGCATTGAACCAACATTTCTGGGGGGTTATATTATCCCCTCCATTTGTTCATTTCAAGCAGCGTCTAGAGAAAATGGACATTTTCATAAACTACTGGCACTAGCTCGACATCAGTTCTGTAGAGATATAGTGAACATCTTCAGGCCTGAGGACCAGAACCACCATAGTAACAAAGCATCGCAACGGCCTGCCATAGTAACAAAGCAACCCAAAGTTCTTAAAACGGACGAGGTTTATCCTAAAATTGATAGTTCTTACAAGCTTCCCGTGCAGAAGAAGGGAAAAAGAATTGTAGGGGAGGCAAAGGAGCCCGAAATTGAGAGTGAGAACATGGAACTTGACACTAATCTGGATAGAATATTTTGCAACCTTGATCAGCCAGGAGATGTGATTCACCATAGTTACCCAATGGACATAGTTGATACCGAAATTTTTGACGAAGATGAATCCTTCGTATTCCAGAGTGTTGTTTTTGAAAGGGAATCTAAAAAATTAATTATTGAAAAGAGAGATGTAAAAAATAAGAAAAGAAAAACATTGTTCAGAAGTTGACCTTGTCAATATGGATTCGTCCCAAATTTCTGGACTTCACAGAGCAACTGGATATGCTCTTCATGATTCCATTGGATTCATTGAGGCCGAGAATGGCAGACTAAAGAACTGGATCAAGGAATTAGAGGAAGCTTTGATTCCTATTCCATTACTTGGCAGTCCTTTGGAAATAGCCATGCTTGCGAC
>JASDQU010307985.1:33554-48036 GCA_032191745.1 Picea mariana
TCAAATTTTAGGTGATAAGAAGAGGTCCAAAATTTTATTTCTAAATTTTTATAGGCTTGTTAGAGAGCCTATTTTCTGAAAATAAACTTGGAACAAGCATTGAATTTGGTATTCTCAAGAAAAAGCGAGAATCTCAGGTTTCGGTGGTTTAGGCGGGCCTGAAAAGCACTCATTAACCACCAAAAGCAGAGCTTTCGGTAGTTAACAGGCTAAATTCGGGTCTAGTTTAACTACCGAAAGTGCCAAAGCTGAAAAGCAGCTAACTATTTCATCACGCGCACGAATAAATGGAATAAAATAGGTGTTGGCTTTGTAGCTAGTCAAAGTCTTTAACACGCCAAGTCATCAGGTCAAACAGAGCCACATCTAAGCCACGAATTATGTAAATCAAAGCGTCAGCCTAGCATGCACTACAGTTCATCAATACGCCGAAAGTGGTGGCGTTTGTAAATAGCTATTTCATCCACACATATCGGGATTGTGTGATATGTCTCGTAAGAAAATGAAGACAACAGACAATTGCCAAATCATGAGCAAGACATGCAGGATCCGAACGTATCCACTGAGATGCCAGGAGCAAGGCGTTATTGAGGAGATCGAGGTCTTTCACCGAAATCAGAGCTTCTAGTTCATCAAGCATGTCGAGTTTTGAAAGAGTTTGATTTTGCAAACAAAGAATGTGTGGGCAGCAAATTTGGTTGAATGATCAAGGTTCTCGATTTGTTTTTCATGAAGGACAAGGATTCGTGGAATAGAAGCCGAGTCATTGCGATTCTCATGCAAATTTATTCGCTACAGATCCGTTTTTTGAAAGTTACAGGTTTCGATGGTTAACAGGCCCAGATTTTTATCTCTTAACCACCGAAAGCAAAGATTTTCGGTGGTTAACAAGCCCAAATTTTTATCTCTTAACCACCGAAACCTGTACATGGCAGCGAGGTCATATTTTTGCACAGATTTGACTTTTTCTCAACCAAATCTTTAGAGGTTGGTTTCTAAAGATGCATAATAATTAAATACATCAGATTTAAGGTTTTATCTTGATGTATTTAATGTTTAAGAAGGTGGAAAAGTGAAAATGGTGACCTAGTTGATGAGCAAAAAAACTGTCTTTTTGCCAAAGGTGGCAAATTCGAATTTCCTATGAGGATTCATCAGCCTTGAAAGACTTTCTACATTTGTCAAAGAGTTTGGAGGATATAAAGGCTATCAAGATAGAGTTTGACACCCAAGATAGGATATTTTGTTTTGACTTTCCATTTTTAGAAGTCTAGATCCATTTTTATAGGATCTCATCCTACACTTGTTTGGTTTGACTATTTTTAGCAAATCTGATCCATCTTTCAAGGATCTAGATTTCACCTTGTAAGGCTATAAAGCCAAAGACATTTGAAGCACCAAAGGGTTGGATTTTGAGTTCTCTATGCTATTGTTTTGTATGAAAGACACTTTCTTTAATATATCAGCCTGCAAGTTTCTTTCATTTGTTACTGTCAGACCTTCCTTCATCTTTGTCTATGCTTATGAGTGGAATTATTTCTTTGCTCTCTCTTTAATGATCCTATGGTAACTGTCATCTTGCTTTTGATTGTTAAGCAAGAATCACAAGCATCTTTGGCTAGTTTGTTGACCCATCATATATATGGTTTTATGTATGTTCTGGTTAACTGATTAGTTTTCTTATCCCTTTGTTATACAAACCTATCTAAAAATAGCTCTTGAAGGCCTTGTGTTGCATGATTATAGTTAAGATTGTCTTGAGGATACAATCCAGAGGTTAAGACATTCATCTTGATCCAAACCCACACCTATATTTGAGAAAATAGTTACCAAAATATTAAGTTACCAGGCATCTCTGACTTACAGCCTAGGAGAGTTTCCTGGAGTGATAACAGTTGCAAAAGGTGGTAATTCTAATCCCCCCAAAAAAGGTGGTCCAAGTTGCACCACTTTTCGAAATGGAGGTAAAAACAACGACTAAATGCAGCCTCTAAAAAAATAAAAACTCTACCATTGTTGAATACCCCTCAACAAATAATGTGATAGACATGTCAAAACCTAAACCACCTTCAAGTTCACATCACAACAACCACTAAGGAATTGCCTCAACTTGGTGTGTTATATCATGTCATCACAACATTGACTAAGGGACTACCCCAACCTAATGCTCAAGATTAGAACATCACAACAACAACCATGGAATTGCCTCATTATAGTACTTAGGATCACAACATTACATACTCCCATGGCATGCAGATACTCCATATAGCTCACTTATGTTCTACATACACACATACATAAAATCATAAAAAAAAAAAATGTAAAATGATAAGATGATTCATTAATCACATATCATACATCTTCCATTTAATAAGTGATAAATGTACCACTACTACATATGGGGTCAATATTCGACAAAACCTTCCGACGATAAGGATAAAATTAATCATATCGTCGTAAATTGTGACATAATTATTAAAAATTTAATCATTTTTTCTAGGCGCCCCGATGAACGTTGTACTTGCAATGAACCTCTATATCCATCAATCTTGAGATGATAATTAGTTGATCTATCAATGAACCTAGACAATGACAACTACCCGTTTGAAAATGGGCAATTTGAAAATAGTTTAACAGTCACTAACTTGGTCAAATTTGACATAGTCAACGTTTGTTAGAAGACCGACGACAATGAGTGTTTTCAACTGTTTTGTTGTAGGTGCGATGGTTATAAAAGATTTTTATTCTCATTGTTCGTTGCATGAATTATTAGTCTTTTTTCTATGTGTTGCTTGCCTCAAATCCAATTCTTGATCTGCATAGTTCGGATTTTGTACTTTGAAGGTCACAATTTTTTAATATTACTTTGTCTCCTTTTGAAATACCCACATTGGATCCATAACCTTTATACCCCCTTTTATTTGGGGACAGAAATTGTTGCCTAGGAAATAGGTATGAACATGTGTACTCAATTCTATTTAATTACTATACAATTTGTCTTGGTCTAGTTCTCTTTTATTGCTTGATTTTATTACTTGCTTATACTTAAGCTTTGGAACTTATGTGGTAAAAATGTATGGTTTTTATTTCTTGATCAACTATTGACCATTGTTATAAACCTTTAATAAATCTATGATGACAATGGCTTAATTTGCTAATGCATGTGGGATCAATATTCAATGACATTTGTACCGTAAGAATATATTTGTATATTGTACTTATATTGCTTCAGTGGATTTTGTTATAAATATAGGAAATCCAAATGCCAACACCTGAAGAGAGTAAAAGAACGCTTGCTAGGTTAAGGGTGGCATTAGAGGCACAAGGTGATGGGAAATGGTATTGCCCTTGCAATCAATGTAGGGGATTGAATAGAAAGAATTATAAGAAAAATAGTTGAAAGACAATGTTGGAGGTATGGGCATTGTGAAGGGGGGCATACATATCGTCCCATGGTAAGTTATTCATTATATATATCTTTGTATTGATTGTATTTATAAAATTTTATCTCGTTTTAATATTTATTATATACACCAATGTTAATGATTGTTTGTAATTATAAAGATAAATCTTCCTAGGTGTCTATCACGAGATAAGTATCTGCTTAGTAGTAGTAGAAATATTGTAGTACAAGATGTGGAAGATGGTATGGATATTGAATATCAAGTCAGTCCTATGGAATAACATGACACCAATAATGATGTTGAGCCGAATAATGGGACAAATAGACTGATCCAGGACATATGTTCCCCTATCGATGAGGAAAACTTTGATGATATTCATGATGTACATGTGGTTGAGAAGGTAGAACAACCCCTTTATGAAGGCTCAAGAAGAAATATTCTCTTTGTTATAATGTTGTTGGTGAACTTAAAGGTATTGAATGGTTTTTCAAACACTTGTCTAACATAGATCCTAAGGTACGTAATATTAATCGTAACATATTATACGTAAAGGTCGACTTTATTTTTCTCTATTTTTAGTGTCAATTTATGTGTAAATTAAGGATGCAATATTTATGATTACTATTATTTACATTAACTAATTATTTTTTAGGTTGTAGATTGTTAGCTGAATTTGTTTTAACACTGTCAAATAATTTACCTCGCACATACCAAGAGTTGTGTGCCATTATGAAATATATTGGAATGGAGTATCATGTTATTGATGCATGTCTAAATGATCATGTTTGTATCGATTGTTCAGGTGCCAAAGCATTGCACAATTCATGGATTACCATACACGATACAGAAGTGAAGATGGTGTTCTTCGAATGCCTGCAGATGGTTCTACATTTAGGAATATCGATGAAAGATGGTCGATTTTTAAAGAAGAACCTTGCAATGTTGGGCTTTCATTGGCAGTTGACGGTGTTAATCCATTTAGTGATCTCGGGTATATTTACTCAGTGTGGCCTATTTTTGTTATAAACAATAACCTTCCTCCTTATATGCCAATAAACAAGGAGCACATAATGTTGGCAATGATTGTTCCAGGTATTTGTTTACAAAATTGGTTTGAACATTTCATTTTGTTTGTCTTATTTGTTGCATAATTACTTATATATATACAAGGTAGTAATTATGTGTACTTTCACCCACTTAGGTAAGTACCAAGTGAAATATATGAATGTATATATTGAGCCTCTTTTCAACGAGCTACTAAAGTTATGGGTTGGTATCACTATGTATGACATCTCTGGACCAATAGGGCAAAAGCAATTTCAATTCCATGAAATACTTACATGGACAATTCATGATGCCCTGGGGCTAACACATTTTTGTGGTATGTAACATATTACTACACTTTAATAGTATATTATTTTATGAAAATATGATGCATGCTTCTTAAAAATTAATTCCTTGTTATATAAAAAAAATAATGACATTAATCCATATCTTGTAGGTCTTCAAACGAAGGGTAAATTTGCATGTCTAGTTTGTGGTCCTAGGATGAAATCATGTCATTCAATGAGTCTAGGAAAGGAAGTGTTTGATGAGTATAGGCACTTCCTCCCTAAGAACCATAGGTATGTTGGGTTCTCCTTTTTCCGGTCCACGCTTGTGCGCGTATCGTCCTTCTTAACGTTGGGGAGTTTTAGACCTAGGGTTTGTCCAGAGCTGTCCAACAAAACCCCAAAGCACCTGCATATAGATCCTCAACCAAGACCGAGGAAGGTCTCACC
Source organism: Picea mariana (assembly GCA_032191745.1). Taxonomy (NCBI): domain Eukaryota; kingdom Viridiplantae; phylum Streptophyta; class Pinopsida; order Pinales; family Pinaceae; genus Picea; species Picea mariana. The sequence continues at coordinate 38,740 of JASDQU010307985.1, forward strand.
CAAGATGTAAAGAGGATAACATAGACCATAAGGTCTTGTGACATGGATGAAGGATTAAACATATGAAACATTACTACAATTGGAATCCATGTAACTCAGATCTGATAATCTATTTAGGACTAAGCATTAAAAATATACACACACATATTCAATTCATCCATCATAGACATAGATTAGATTAGAACTGCCATATCTTTAATAGTGAAAGCACTATGTCACATCATAGATATACAGTGTGTTGAACATCTTCTTATGATAGCCATGGAACTTCATATCATTACTATATACAACAATGGAAATACAGTGGCATGCACCTTGCCTTAGCACTCAGACATATCAGAGACACAGGAATATATTCAAAACATCTGAAGATTACAGCAGGCTCAGAGTGAGCTCGATACTAGTAGCTAAGCTAACTTAAAACTCTCTAACTAGAAAGATAGTCAACCAACAAAATAAGTAATTGTCATTGAACTTAGAGATCCTTTTTATATCTTTTGTTGTTGGGGAGTGTTGTCACTTTCTTCTCTGCTCCACTCACTTGTCTGATCCAACTGCCTTTCATGCTTCTGGGTTCCTGTTAGTGCCCCATGTAGACTCTATGTATCAGGGAAAATATTAACTGCATGGCCACGTCATCTTCTAGTTGCCCCACGCCTTCGTACGGTGTTGGAAATAATCATTCAGGGAGATTTCTCGATGATTACTTTATTGATTCCAGCAGACATCTTCTTTATTTTCAACGCAACTGAGAAAACTTGGACCGGGGAACACTTGGTAGTCTTTACATTAGGCGTTCTATTGAAAAAACTTAGTTTGATGCGCACTCTATGGAATTCCTTGCAAATTTCCTTAAGTGCACACAAAACTGTGGAATTCCTCGTGAATTTCCTTAAGTGCACGCAAAATTATGGAATGAGTGCACACAAATTCATTTTTGCACGCACACAAAACTAAACCCAAAACTTTGGGTGACACCAGGCCCCCACCAATATTATCTGGCTTATCGTCAAGCCAGTTCTTTCATATTATTCAAGTGCATATTTGGAGGGAGAGAATATCATCGCTCTTTAGAACAGTTGTGATTGTGTCCAGTTGCTCGAATACAAACCTTCATTGGTGGATGTAGAATTGAATGAGGGATCTATTTAAAGTCCCCCATTAAGCATTATTTGTTGAATAACGTTGAGGTTCCCTCAAGAGAGAGCATCATTATCTGCTTATCTTTTTGTTATGGGATGGTCAGGTCGAGCAAGAGGTCTCAACTGGTCTAATTCTAGGGGGTTTTGGGTTGATGACAGGATGTGAGAGTAGGGTTGGTATGAATGGGATTGACTACATAATTTGGCCCAAGCTCTAGGGGAGGGTGTGATGACGATGGGTGGAAGGAGAGATTAGGTGAGCCATTGAGTAGGGTCTCATCTTAACAAAAAAAGGGGATGAAACATGGTGAATATTCAAGCAGCTCTTGGCATAGGGGGATAGGGAGCGGTTTTGAGAATAAAATATGGTTCAACAAGCTGGGGGTTACGAAACTGATACTGTCAAGGAAAAGGGGTGGGAGGAAAATGACCAAGAAGGGTTTGACATACTAACCACCTCTTGGAATACTACAAGATAACCTCTTGGGTTGGTCGATCGAACTGGTGATAAAATAATATGGATAGTCGACTAAGCCACGCCATGATAGGGGAGTAGGAGAATTGCAGCGAGATAAGAAAAGAAATCGTGACAAGAGTTGGTAGAGAATTACACTAACTGGTAATCAGGGGCGTGAAATATATAGGTGAGAGATGGTGGGGACAGGGAGGAAGGAGGATGCAACAATGTGAAGGAAGGCATGGCTTGAAGGGAAAGAAGGAATTGATAGTAAACTGTAGAGGACGAGTGGAACGATATTGTAGAACAGTCGTACTGGAGAGAGTTATCAGAGAATGTGATACTGGAACCTAATGTGTACTTGTGGCATGTATGAATGGCTCAAATGGGATTATTTTCCCTTTCCATAGCTAAAGCATCGGGAACTTCACCATCCCCCATGTGATGTGTACATAAAGAACACTACTTGTTGGAAAAAACATAGTGGTACCTAGAAATCTCCATGATCTACACCCTATGTCACTCGATTGATACCACCTAAATGACATAGATGAATGATTGCACTGTTGAAATGTAAATTATGTCGACTATCAATTGTGCTAAATATTGTACAACCTATGTTAATATTACTGTATCGATCCATAAACCTGAAAAAATATTAAATGGTGTTTCACCCTTCAATGGTTGTCCTTGTAAGGTTTCCAATGGTGTTAATGAGTTGTCAGTTCCCAAATTATTTGTAGAAAACATGTGAGGAGGACCTGTCACTTTGACCATTAATATTTCCATTATATATCCATCGTTGGATCTTCAAAAGAAGTAATGATATAGGCGGTAGAACACATGCACGAAATTATGCTCCAGAGGTGCAGCGCATGGCTCAATGCACCCCGTTGAGAATTGATTAATGTCTTAAAGGGACGGAGCGGCCCGGGGTGGGTTTCCATGTACCCGCATCTGGGCACGGCCAGTCAGTGTATGCGCGAGAGGGAGGAGATTAGGCCCAGTAAGCTATGGTAGGATCCATTGACTAACCATTGCTTCGACAATTGTGTTGGAGTCATATGTATACTCAATGGGATTAGGGAGAAAATGTGCAGGGAATAGATAATCATGGGCTAAAAATGGTCATTATTGTTTCCCAACGTAAAAGTGGGGAACATAGGATAGGGGTTTTTTCTTGGGGAACCGATGGTGGGATTTCATATAGTGACCACGCGCATTGCACCTCTATTTCGTGATCCAACCCTTTTGAAGGGACAGGTGTATTGATTGATGTCAAAATCGTTTATGCATGGATGCTTCGAGATTTTCCCATTCATGGTATGATTCTCAATGCACAACCCACTAGTGGGGTCCCTATCAGTATTGAGTCAAGTGTGTGAGGTCGATGATACTCGGGAATTTTTTGTATCCATGCAATCAATATGTCCATCGACTCTAAACCATCATATCGATAAGAGTCAAAGGCTTTCATGCACTCTTCTACCAAGATATGTGCGCACCTCCTTGTTGACACGCGTAAAGCTTATTCTTCCATCTATCTAGGGCATCCTCAGAATCTGTGTCATAATATTTCACACTTCTCCAGCTTAATTTTCCATCTGTGGTGGGGTTGATGTAGTCCTCCCTGGGCCTCGTGACCTTGTAAATATTTTCAATGCATGAGCTCTGTGCATCCTCATATACGAGCTCATTGTAGTGGTTTCCCTCATATGGTTCTAGTGGCGAGACCACACTCAAGGTATCAATTTCAAAGGACATCTGCCTCTTCTTCAATTTTTTCACCGAATTATTATCAAAGGCCCAGTCAATCCCCAACAATGCAAGGTAGGGATCAAACTCATCCATGATTTCAATGACTTCAAATTCAGCCCTTGTCTTCACCCCTTCTATGTTCACCTCTACTTGCTACAACCAGCCTATGGGGTAGATATTGTATTGATTGGCTAACCGAAGCTGGATGGGTGACTAAACCAACTCAGGCTAACCCATCACTTCCCAATACTTCTTGGGTAAAATGTTGACATCAGATCCCAGGTCCAACATAAATCCATCCATGTCATACCCACCAAGCTCTATTGTCATCTTAAACTCTCAACTAGTGCGCTTTTGCTTATTGACCTAGCAGACATCCCTTTCCAGCAGCAGAGCCGATATGGTGGTCTCCTCTCCTTGTTCTTTCATGCAAGAATTTAACATCTGGGTCAACTTACTTGCAGCTTCTGGATCTTTAAGCAAGCACAAGTAGTAGTTTAAGAAGGTATTGACTTGATCTTCGGCTTCTGCCATGAGACATAGGTCGCACAAGGCTTTTGCACATGTTGTGCATTGCAAATCTTCCTAGCACTATTCTTCATAAGCCTTTTGCTTAATGCATCGCAGCGTAGTCTGTTTTCATGCTTCTTCCATCGATATTTGGGTTGCGCAATGTATTTCCTCACGCATGTGAGTCTCCTCCAAAGATCTTTGCACCACGCACTATAATTATTTGTGTGCAAGAGATTCTTCCGGTGACCCTTGTGTCACCCACTGCACCTCTTTGCAGATCCGTGCTTCTTCCAGTGACCTTTGTGTCACCCTCTACACTTCCTCTCGGATCAGTGCCTCTTCAAGAGACCTCTGAGTCACACATTGAAACTCGTTGTGTGATCTTCCTTCTTCCATGGCTCTCTGCGCCTCGCATAGAAACTATTTATGTTGAGGAGCATCAAAATTTTGAGGGGGGCAAGGTGCCTTCCTAATATTTCCATTTGGTTATTGACTCGAGCGTTCATTATGCTCAAAGTTTGCCCATGCCTTCGCCCCTCCACAAGTTACTACCTAGACGTATGCTTCCTTGTTCTTCTTCTTGTATTTGTGTGGCTCAACATGCACCATGTTATTGTTGGTCTTCTCATCCTCCCACTTCTTCAGTAAGTCGGGACATTCCTAAGTTACATGTTCACAACTATAAAAATATGCATAGATCATACACAATTTATTGAAAAATCATAAGACATGACCAATCTCACCGCAATTGAAACATGTGGGGGGTCTACCACCTCCTCCACCATATATATGGTCATGACCATGCCCATATCCACCTTAGGGTCTTCCTTGATATCTACTTCTATTGGCCCCACTGCAATCACCACCCTTTTTCTCCTCTTGTACCTAGAATGCATTATGGGTGATATCTTGCATTAACTAGAGGGAGCGACAGTTATTGACATCCTGGCTGACGAATTCACAAAACTCACAGAATGGGGTGTCATTCATTGTTTGATACTTTTGTAATGTGGGACAACAGGGTGGCATATGGACCCACTTTCTACATATTTCTCACAATTTCGACTATCCAGATGGAAATGGAATCGGTACACCTATCGCCGCATAATTTGAAAGGATCGAGCAATCATCTCAATGATTCCCCTTTGAACGGCATGTAGTACACCATACGTGCTCATGCACGACTTTAGTCTTGGTCATATATTGTAGTTGTATTGTTACGTTGGCTAGTTGTGATTGAACCTGTGCTAACCCGGTCGACGTCTCTGTGGCTCCAGGAGTAGCTTCCAAGCGCATCGTGATCTTGATGGCCTCGGCCTAAGTCGTCACCTTTTTTGGGTGAGGGAGACTCGGATATGGGGGATAAATCCTAAAATGAACCACTCTTTGTGTTTCACATACTGGATCTAGAACGTCAGCCTATCCAACAAGATTTTGAACCATTGGTCATAATCCCAAACAGTTTCTCCTTCCTTCAGCTTGATCTCCTTGATTTTTGTAATGCATTGGGATTCTAACTTTGGATTTTGAAATTCTTGAAGCAGATCATGCTTGATCTCGGGCAGGGACCTCGCCTATCCCACTGGCACAGTAGCCTTGTACTTCATGTACCATGTCAAGGCCCTATCCCTAAACATAGTCTTTAGTTGTGTGATCTTAGTCGCGTCGTCTGAAACTCTCTTTACAGACCATATTTTTTCATAGGTGAACCAATGTTTCTCTGCATCGTCCTTACCTATTCCATGGAACATGGGAAACCTCAGTGTACTATCTTGATTTTCCATCTTGGAGCTAGAGATAATTTTTCTTACCTGACTTCTATTGGCTCGATTCTTCCACACCACTATCGCTTGGGGTAAAGTATGGTTGAATTCACCTTTTTCTTCACTTGTATTGTCACTTATGTCTTCTTCTTCTCTTACTTCCACTCCAATCTCTTCACTATTTGTTGTGTTGTCTTCTTGATTAAAAATGCACAAGGGGGGTGGTACAAAGGGGGGTAAGACCATCTTCTTCTTAAACTTCTCGTGAGGTGACCCAAAGAACTGTCTACTTGTAGCCGCACAATACCATCCAATAATATCAACTTGTCTCCCCCACCACTAAGGGAGCCTCTATCATCCTTTTCTTCTAGCACACCAACAATCTATGCCCTCTCTTCCTGACCTGATTGTGCACCACAAATGTGCACTTCTGCCTCTTAGTCAATCCGTGCATTACCAATGCGCGCTTCATCTCCCAGTCTGGTCTACACAATGCCACCTTGCACAGAATTTCTCTCTTCTTATTAGCGTACCACCACTACACTAAGTGCCAAATTCTCTTCTATATGGCACCTTACTATACTGCATGACAACTTCTCTTCTTGTCAGTGTGTAACCATGTGGCCCTTCCTTCTCTGATTCTATTAGTGCACCACAAATTTGCACCTGTGCACCACACATGTGTGTTATCTTATCTCTTAAGGTTGTAGCATATCACAATAGCCAAAAGGTACAAGCTTCATCACCTAGGCCCTCACTACCACTATTGTCACTATCGGTATCTTCGACGCCAAGCCTCTTCGCAAGATTTTCCTCACCTTTGCTCCACTCTAGCATAGCATCCTCTCCCACACCACTTCTTAGTGTGAGTTTCCTCTTCATTCTAGGCCCGATACCTCGTTATGCACCCTTGGTTAACTCTCCTCTAATCCTCTACCCAGATTTCTCTCTCATCTCAACTCTTCTTGGGTATCTCTCANTCCCCACCTTTTCCAACCCCCCCCCCAACTCTAGTGGGTTTACTCGGCCATTCTACTAGGCTCCATGTGCATCATTTTTCTTTCCACAAACAACATCTTGATCCAAAGTGGAATTTCTTTTAGCATCTGCTTCCTTGGACCTTCTTCAAACTTTCTTTCATCCTCACTGAAAGAATCACTATATTTTATAGAAAACTCAATAATGTATTCTTTCTTCACTCGAGCGAACCAAAAATCAACAACCTGAGTCCACTTGTTATCTAGCACCTTCAAGTGATCAAGCTTGGCTTTATCCCAAACTATTAGCTCCATTGGTAACGCAGTCGAGTTGACATCAACTTGTCTCTTTAACTATTCATGCAATGTACATGGAAATTTTGTGAAGAAGAGCTCATGCATATCCAAGTAAATATATTTTCATTTTCATTCCTTTGTGTTCACCCTCAATCCTTGTGTCTCTCGCAGGGAAAAATTGTCTTCTTTCACTTATATCCAATCTTAAATCTCCTCCTTAGAAGGATGTCATCTCATTTTTCTTTTGCTCGATCAATCTCAACAAGACTTCAAGTCCTGATAACGGAACCATTTGTTGGGTTCACCTTTTTCCAGTCCACGCTTGCATGTGTACCATCCTTCTTAATGTTAGGGAGTTCTAGACCCAGGGTGCATCAAGAGCTATCCAAAAAAAAACTAAAGCACTGGCATATCAATCCCCGACCAAGGACGAGGAAGGTCTCACCTGAGATGCAGAGAAGATCACATAGACCATATGATCTTATGACGAGGATGAAGGATTAAACAAATGAAACATTACTGTAATTGGAATCCATATAACTCAGGTCTGATAATCTATTTAGGACTAAGAATTAAAACTATACACACACATATTCAACTCATTCATAACAAACACAGATTAGATCAGAACCGTCATACATTTATTAGTGGAAGCATTATGTCACATCAGAGATATACAATGTTTTGAACATTTGCATATGACAGCCATGGAACTTCATATCATTACTATATAAAACAATTGAAATACAACATAATGCGCCATGTGCCTTGCCTTAGCATTCATACATATCATAGACACGTGAATATACTCAAAACATCACAAGATTACAGCATGCTCAGAGTGAGCTCGATACTGGTATCTAAGCTAACTCAAAACTCTCTAACTAGATAGATATCCAACTAATGTACTAACTAATTGTCATTCTAAGCTTAGAGTTCCTTTTTATATCTTTTGTTGTTGGGAAGCACTGTCTCTTTCTGCTCTGCTCCACTCACTTGTCTGATCAAACTACCTCACATGCTTCTGGTTCATGTTAGCACTCCATGTAGTCTCTCTATATAAGGGGAAATATTAACTACCTGGCCAGCTCATCTTTTGGTCGCCTCATGCCTTCGTATGTTGTTGACAAAAATCATTCGTGGATATTTCCCAGTGATTCCTTTTTTTATTCTGGCGGGCATTTTCTTAGTTTTCGGCACAACTGACAAAATTTGGACCGGTGCACTACTGAAAAAACTCGGTCTGATGCGCACTCTATGGAATTCCTCGTGCATTTCCTTAAGTGCATGAAAAACTATGGAATGTGTGTGTACAACTTCGTTTGTGCGCGCGTGCAAAATTGAACCCAAAATTTTGGGTGCCAACAAGGTATTGAACTACAGAATAACATATTTTCAATTTGAAAGAAGAGATTCGAATAAAACCATGAAGAATGACACCTCACATATGGAAGTTGGAATATAATAGAAATTGTCAAGGTAAGCATTTAGTCTATGTGTCATATATATTAATGTTTTACAATTTTAATTTGTATTGAATTATATTTATTGTATCTAACAATTATTGTTGTAATCTCATTTATTTTTCATAAATGTTGTCAAGGCATTAATGGGATTCCCCGAGGAATGAAAAGTTATCCTATACAATTCAATAGGTTTCACTACTATGATCACCTACAAATAGTTCATATGTTTAATACAATGCATATCGGAAAGAATGTAATAGAAACGTTGTGGAGAATCTTCGATGGAAGGAGTGACAAAGAAAAAATTGTCAAAATTTGTACTGACATTCAGGAAGTCAATCATGCACTGCAAAATGTGATTTATTCAAATAGCAATGGACACCGAAATAGTACTCTTCCATGGTTATTTATAGAGAAGGAAAGCAATGTTGTAAAAGAGGTCATTCAAAAAATTAAATTTCCCGCGGGATTTGCTTCAAACATAAATAATATATTAACAAAGAAAGGTGAATTTGGTGGGGTGAAAACTCATGACTAGCATACCTTCATTAAGGTAATTATTTTTCTATATTGGTAAATATACGACTTTTTAGTATCATAATTTTTTTTCTTTTCAAAAAAATTAATGATCCCTTTTTTGTTACAGTATGTTCTACCTCTATCTCTCCCTAGCAGCGTTGACAACAATCTAAAACAAGTTATATATGATCTTGGAAAATACATGAGGTAAATATTAATGATTTATATGCAAAATCTATGTTGCTCAACTTGTCTACATTTGTTTTACTTTCAATATATATACATTGTTGTTGAAACCTATGATTTGATTTGTAATATCATGTGTAGGTGGTTGTCATCTAAAGAATCCATAAAGAATATATAAAATATTGGAGGAGAGAAATTCCTTGGCTAATGTGTGAAATG